>JAQIWU010000583.1:0-24214 GCA_034696445.1 Isotomiella minor
CGAGAAGATGATGCTGTAGAAACATACATCTGGTTCGGACTAATATAATGAAATGATATCGCATTGTCCGACCAACACCTGAAGCCCTGCAATCATATATAATGTATGGATTTATCCCCGTTTATGTTGACATATTAATATGGTTGTGACATTCAACATTATCCTAACCCTCGTCTCAGGATACCTGTGTAAAAGTCAGTTTAGTGCTGCACATTTGTAAATTGTTGTCCAATGTTCAATTACCAAAATGTTGGGTCTAAGTGACCAGTTAAATGGTGTTCAGGCACCTGTGACAAAAATCTGTATCGTCCAAGGTTATCACGAGTGTCTACGGGTTGAACCCCAACCCCTTCCATGCACTTCCCTACACGTTTTTGTCAGCAAAGTTAAATCCAAAATCCGTTTGTCCAAAGTGAATAAACCATTAGTTTACCCATTTCAACATCTTCAAATCCACCATGATCTTTCCTACACTTGTCATTTTTCAACTTGGGTAAAGCAGTTTCCACAAATCGTTTTAATGCTTTTTTGCTCAAAACATAACCTAAGAGAGTACAAACATATGCACAATCACCCTCACCAGGAGGGCTTTAGCAAGGGCAAGACCTTACCTGCACCACCACTCATGTAACCTTGTTTAACGAAGGGCTTAAATCTGCATCCAAAATATAGGGGCTGTTCCGGATCATAGTCGTTCAGCATGTGGCGCAGATTCTCCACGATGACATAAGTATCATCATCGGCCTTCATAAACCAATCCGCATCATCCAAGTGATGCTTATACACATATTTAAAAGCCTCCTTTGTCTTCCCCCACAGGAACTTATGACCTTCTGTGACATTAGGCAAGGCTACACTTGGTAGTGTAGGATCTAAGGATCAAAGAGCCAAATACTGCTTTGACCATCGTTTTACATGTAAATTCATCTGTACCTTCAGTGGAACTCATAAATAACAGTTTGTTGCATCTTTGTCCCCACGTGCGCTTTACATGTATGGCTTTTGTCTTATGATTCTTTGGAGTAGTCATAATCCAGCATAAGACCCTCACTGTTTTGGCAAGACGTCTAGCTTCAGTATCAGTATCCAGTTCTTCGTCTGCGAAATGCTGAGAGACCTTCGCGTCGGGTCCAACTGATTCAGTGGTGGAATAGCCGCCTTCGTAAACATCCCCAGCGTTGGGCCTCTTGATGGCTAAGCCAAAAATATTCATTTCAGTGTCATGCAAAGTCTTGAAGTACACGTACTATCAACGCTCTTATTATGAAGGGAGGCGAGTATAAATCCGAATATACTTCCAAAACATAGTGCAATAAAAATTCTTGGATCCATTCGTTCAACCTGCATCTTTTGG
Organism: Isotomiella minor; assembly: GCA_034696445.1. NCBI lineage: Eukaryota > Metazoa > Arthropoda > Collembola > Entomobryomorpha > Isotomidae > Isotomiella > Isotomiella minor. The sequence continues at coordinate 1,355 of JAQIWU010000583.1, forward strand.
GTCTTATCCAATGCGAACAGTGGGTAGGGAGTACTTTTAGCTTTTTCGCAGTTATTTCCATGGATTGTTAATCATATTTTTCAGGTACATCATTGGCATAATTTTATAGACCTGATTGAGCCTAATTGTCCACTACTTTGTCCTAACCTAACTCATATATTTACTGCAACTTATGGCATGACCGTCATACAAGAAATACGATGCATGCAAAATTGGAAGTGTAGTACGCAAGCTTTAGCTTTAGTTTTAGAAAGCATTTGAAACTTAGTTTCGTCAACAATACGCCCGGAATGATGGAATGCACAGTTCTGATTCATTGAATCTAATGTTTCACCGTTTTGTCTTTGCGTGTCACGTTACGCAGCATAAAAATAAGGAACGATATAAAACAAGTTGTGTGGTATGCCATTTGACAATTTTGGAAGGGTAAACATGGCATGGCACACTCTTACAATTCATGACTCGATAGAACTATATGCACTTGCACCAATTGTCAACACTAATATAACATTTAAAACACTGACTAGAAATAGAAAAGTTGCATTATCACCATCCATAGTAGGAATGACTGATTGGAATTCATCCAAAAGAGTAGGAAATAGCTGACCCAAAGGGAACTGGTAGATGGTGGGTGGACGCAGTCCTCTAATCTTTTAGAATTCCACCATCACTTATCACATCACTTTTTAAACTGTCAATACTCTCAGGCAGGCTTTATTGTTTTGTGTCATGTTTCTCTGGAAGATGCATTGTTGACTAGATGACAGCTTCTTAGGATTTGTCTGGCTTGACTTCTTCATTATTTGCAGAACTGTTTCCTTTCGTGGTCACGCTGGTTGTATTGCCGGGTGGTAATGTGGTAGTGATAGCACTTATTTTGTCGTCAGGCGGGTGGAAATGTGGCGATATACCGTAGGGTCTCAAGTGGTAAACCAAATAATCTAACAAAATCAACCAATAATAGGAATTACTTGCATGTCGTTTCTGTATTGTATATTAGGGAGCGTGTTCATTTGACTCACCTATTACATACATCTGGTTCGGGCTGACATAGTGGAACGATATGGCCGTGTCCGAACAGCACTCTAATCCCTGTACAAGTATCAAACGTGCCAGTTAGTATTTGCTATTTGACTACATCAAAATTACTCTAACCTGCTTCTGAGGATAGTAAATATACTGCCAATACCTGAAAACCGATAAAGAATGAAATAAACTCCATAAATATTTCATTGTAAGGTCTTACCAAAAGCTGGGATCTACGTGACCAGGAATTACGTGATGTTCTGGAACAAAAGGTAAGAATCGGTATCGCCCCATATTATCACGACTGTCTCCAGCTTCCACTCCTACGTTTTGCATGCATTTTCCTACAAAATGGATTATTAGTACAGTTTAAACAATCCGTTGTTCACATAATAGCCTACCCATTTCCACATCTTCTGCTCCACCATGGTCTTTTCTGCACTTTTTCTCGTCGGGCAAAGAGTCTTCCACAAATCGTTTCAAGGCTTCTTTACTCAAAACATAACCTAAATACATAAATTCACCATTAGATCAACTTAATTGCCTGGACTTTCAAATTAAGGTCTTCTGTCTTACCCGCCCCACCACTCATGTAACCTTGTTTGACATAAGGCTTAAACTTGCACCCAAAATAAATAGGATACTCTGGATCGAAGTCTTTCAACATGTAGCGCAGATTCTCTACGATGACATATGTATCGTCATCGGCCTTCATGAACCAATCTGCCTCCTCCAAGTGGTGTTCATACACGTATTTAAAAGCCTCTTTTGTTTTCGCCCACAAGAAGTCGCGACCTTCTGAGACGTTAGCCAGGGCCACGGTAGGAAGGGTCTTGTCTAAATAGAAATAACACGCCATTTATGGACTATATATTTCATTGCGCAATAAAGTTAATTACCTTCAGTGGAACTCATGAAGACTAATTTGTTGCATCTTTGTCCCCACGTGCGCTTTACATGTATGGCTTTTTTCTCATGATTGCTTGGATTGGTCATAATCCAGCACAACACCCGGATTTCTTTTGCTAGACGTCTGGCTTCAAGATCTGTACCCTTGTGCATTTCTTCATCTGCAGAATGCTGAGACACTTCTTCCAGGGGTCCAGCTGCGTCATCCATAGATCCATGGGAGTGAGGGTCACCTCCTTCGTGAGCATGGCCGTGGTCGGAAAGAGGCACAATATCCTGGATATCATTTCTGAAAAAGGAAATCAAAACTTTAGCCCCACAGTTTAGACTTTTAAAGTTAAGCAAGGGATAAATCCAATTAACTACACAAGCAAACCCACAGTACAAACTAAAAGCATGAAATGAACCAAAGCAAGTAAATTGAACAAGAAAGGTTTGACTTGAAGAAAACTAAGAGTGTGCAACCTGAAGGATTTGAAGTAAGTACTGGCGTTACTATCAGTGTTCACATTGAGAAGAACGTAAGCAAATCCGAATCCAAATACAATTCCAACGGACAAAGTGACGATAAAGCTTCTTCCTAGGCGTCCAGCCTGCATCTTATTCGCACTTCCAGGTCGAATGAGCGAAGTCACTTGACTATTCACAGGACTCTAATGGGTGGAAGGGCACTTGTAGGCCTAATAACGAGTTAAAAAATAACACCAATATTTCAAACTTTCTGACGTGGATTGGAAAGAGATTATAGCCTTTTCATATTTTCACTTTTTTTTCGCAAAAAAAGGACAGTTGCTAAGCACCTTTCCAGGCAGCATGCCTTGAACTCCGTATTTTTGTACTACGTACACCGAATTGTCCATCTAATCACCATCACAAGTCACTTCCACTATCATAATCGTTGGATGACACACAAAAAATGCATGAGATGAGGCATTTCATTCAGGTTTATTGTATGCGGCACCGGAATGATTAGGGAGGCAAACATTCCTGCTTATCAGGATACGGTGTTGTGAGAACACTTTCTCGATATGATACGATAAATCTTCCTGACGCACAGCACAACCATATCCAGACTCGGTCGTCGGTTATTTAAAGTGTCAGTAGCACAATTACAATTCCAATTGCATCACTGACTTGATCATATTTATCACTGGCTTCATACCATGATTATTTTATGTTCAAAATTATTATGAGCACAATTAAAATGCATAGAAAGGAACTTCTAACAACGCTTCAATAGGTCTCTCCCTTTCTTGTGCAGATTAAGGAGGGTGTCCCACGCCTCTTCACCTTCCTTCCTTTTCATGCAATTAGGCAGGCATAAATTCATGCAGAACTAAATTAACAAACTGTGATTTGTTGTATTTTCTTTCCGTCTGATTGACTGTTAACAATAATTATTATTGCAGATTATGAGGAATTACTTTTACAAACAAACGCTCTCTATTTCAATATAATTGTTTTGCTTTGTAAGTTTTAGTTTTCAGGTACTGGCCACCGGTTCCGGTAGATTCCAAAAGCCTTGTGCATGGCTTTTCAAAACTGCCATGCAAAACTGAGAATGTCTGGCACTAGATTATGTTACGTTCTCATTATGCCATCCTGTCCTCTTCTGCAGGAGCTTTGGCCATGTGCCGTCATGTCAGGACAGAACGTCGAGTAATGAATAGCCATTTTCAGTTGTGTCTTCACTTTTCCATTATCCATTATTTTTAGGGGGCAATGTTGTGAGGTGAAGTGTAACTAGTAATAGATTCACGCAATTTGGGAATAATTCAGCAGAACTAGAAATAATGACTGTCACTTAGTTGATGCTGTTGTTGCAGCAGATCAAAGGAAAATTGCATTTCCATTGTGCTCTTACTATTATGGTACACATGACACAATCACTTGTTGTAGAGTAATGTTTTAGGCAGTATTAAGTAGTGCATTATATATTTAGTTAACAGACCAGTTAGTTATTACCATACATCCAAATTCAGACTCTATCGAATTTATTATCTGCAGCATCCTGTCCCTTTTTGCCTATTTTTATCTCTCTCTCCATGAACTCCACTGCTTGCGTACTTCCTCTCCATTGTTTGCTCTATTCTGGTCTACTTTTACATTAGCTCATTAATTGCTTTTGTCGAAAAATTCAATTTTAAGGATGAGAGTTATCACTTGGAACAAAACCACTAAAACCAAGTGCATTTTAAACGGAGAGTATCACACTGCCCCAGTCACTATTTTGCACATAATGTACTACGGATGCTAGTGTAACCAAAAGGCCAACATCACTCTGTAATTCCAGTTAACAAAATAGTGTGTACGCCCCATCCAATGTTCTATTGTTCCTGTCCGCTTTTCATACAACTAAAATGTTTGTTTCAAACGAAGAATGGCAATTCTAATTTGCATCGAATTCGTGGATTTATTTATTTATTGACATCAGGATCTACGCTGATGCATGCAGCAGGTTGAGTCTAAAGCCAAGTGAATGTAGTACTACATAACATAAGTTTCCAATTCCAGAGCAATCAGTTTGCAATGTGCCAATTTGCCATTGCCATTTGCCCGTCAACAATAAAATATGCGCACAGGTAACAAATGATTGATTGCCCTCCTTTCCAACTTTTGGTGTCACTACCATTTGGCTTTGGATACTAAACCCATATCAGTTGAATCTAGACATTTCATGTTATTCCAGACCTAGATACATGTTCTCAATTCACATCACGGCAGTGCCGAATTGCTTATGGCTTTACCAAATAATTTTGAAACTATCGATAGCCCATCACCAATACTTTTTAGACAGCCTACATACCCTTTTCCCGTAAGCGCAGACTATATAGAGGTTATATCGAATTTACACTTACCAGATAGGATTTGAAGGTACGCCTAATCTGGAATACAAGGCTTTACTCAGGTCATTGTCTAAATCATGAGTATCATCAGCGATCGTCATTATTAAGGTATCATATTAGGTATGTCTTCAAACGGACGAGGAGATTGGAGAAAGTCATGACTAGGTTGGTTGGGTGCCATCCTATGAAACTTGGCGAGACCACAGAATTGACTAGAGACGTTGCTGAATAGAAATAAAATCACTCATATGACTGAACTTAAGCGAATTTATTTTATTCTTATCCATTGCTGACTTTTTGAGAAGAATCTTCACATCGTCGCAGTTAATTAAGTTCAAACTATGATAAGATTCGGCTGTGTTAGCCCCATGGTGTTGTATTGGCCAAGGCCCACTTTATTCAATTTAATTAGTTTTTGGCAAAGAAGAAAAGAAGAACTGACTTTGAGAAGAAATAGCAAGCAACCACCGAGAGAAAGTAAAAGTCAGTAGAAAAAGTTTGTTTTGTAGCGGGTTTCTTTCCATTGGGACTAGGGTTGGTCGTAATTTGGTGCAACATAAAACTAGAACCTCGTCAAAAGCTCTGGATGGTGCTGAACGGATGAGAGTTTCACTTTCACCGTGTGCAGCAATCTTTCTTTGTCTTTGTCTTCACCATGCACCAAGCTCAAGCAACTTTGACGCACTGCACCTTTTGCATTATTGCAGTCGATCTTTCTTTTTCCTGCGGTGATTTGATTCCTTATTTTTCATTGTAAAACTTTGGCAAATGGGATGGGTTAAAGGCTTTATCATCACTTCACAAAACAAAACTATTAAGGCTGGAGCTTGTAATTCAAACTATTATTTATTAATCCGTACGGAATTAAATACAAGCCAGTGAGGGTTTAGCGTAAAAATTCATAGATATTAAAAACCCGAGACATGTACAAGGAAAATCCAAATGAAATTAACATGAACGAAACTAAATGAGTGCTAAAATAGCTGTGAGACAAAGTTAGCGTGGAACAAAGAACATTGTACCACTCTTCATATTCTTAATAATTTATGATTATTCATTAAAATTTTTGAACACTGGAGAAAGCTTCCTTTTCCTCTTTCACTCCGGCCTCTGGAATTTCCTCTGGTTTCTGTTCCTAAAACATTACGAAAATGATGTATTATTGATTACCCCAAATCTAGTGGTAACAATGGTTGTCTTTGCCTTACCTTTCCTGCCTTTATCAAAGCTTTTAAAACTTTCTGTTTTCTCGTTGGAACTACGGTGGTTGTGGCGGCATCGCTACTCGTTCCAGGTTTAGGACCCTCTCCTCCATCTCCCTCGTCCACGCTTATTTTGATGACAGGAATTTCAGACCTTGTCGAAGCAACTGAATCCGTGCAAGATGGCTTCCGGGTCACTGTTGTGCGAACGCGAGTCTTTGATGTTTTCCTGGATGTGGCCACACCATCCTCAGGTAAAGAAGCTTGATCAACGTCAGTAGCATTTCCATCTTCCTCAGCGGATGCTGCTGCAGCGGCTGCTGCCGCCTGGATTTGCCTTGTCTTTAAAGCAGCACGCTTCGCAGCACCTTTACATTAAAAGGACTAGTCAGTCAAGACCTTAAGTATCCCTGAATCAAAGATACCTGCAAATCCAGTCATCTTCCCACTAGTTAGTATAGACTGTCGCTTTTCCTTTCCTTCTGTTGTCTTCGTACTCATTATTGGAATAAGGGATTGCCATTTCCCCATTGGCGTATCGTCCTTCTTCTTCCCAGCCAGTTTAAACATTTTCCTTCTCTCCTCTGTACGCTCACGTCGGAGCTGGATTTTGAGATCATTGTTTGCCTCTCGCAATGCCCCAGTGAGTGAAAGCAAGTAGTAGATGATAAGCACAAGCAGGACAAGCAATGGGATTATAATTCCAGGAGAGGCAATGTAATCAATCACATCATGCAGTCCAGTTGGAAGAACGTTGAAGATCGTGATTGTCAGTATTTTGTAAATTCGGTCGTACTCTGAAAAGGGTCCGCAGTGCCAAGATGGCTCTAACCTGAAGATGGCAAAGGCCACTGGCAAAGTGCATAGGAATAACATGAAGAGTAAAAGTGCAAAGTAAAAATTGTTGGATCGTGATGCTCGAAACACAGTTTCGTGAGGAACATTGCATGTCATCACAGCCCAGCTGCGAATGTACATTACTACAACTAATTTGATCAAATTTAGGGTCGGAAGACCGGGGCAGAAAAACATTCCCATCCTATCAAAATGATGGACAGTGATTATTAGTTCTGACACATTTAGAATGGACTATGTACCAAATCATCCCTTGGTTATTGACCAGGTGTAAAATATTCTCGGCAATTTTGAAGTCTCCATACTGAGGGAACTTTTTCTCCAAGTCCCAACACCAACATGGATTCAAGACGCGGACCAGGATAGCTCGGATAAAATCCACCAGCAATATGAACCCCACGGTTATGATCTAAATAGTAAAGGGTCACACTCTCGTTCTAATACAATTGCACTATACGACCTACCAAATCCATGACCGTTAGCTTGACAAGTTCTTGTCCAAACATCGTTTCCCAACACAGCTTTCTCAATTTCGTGCTAACTTCCGGTGCCAAAGTGGGCGGAGGTTCCGTTGTAGCTAAAAAATGACAAAAGAAGTTACGGTAAAATGACAAAGGAATGCGAATGAAATGCCATTACGTTTGCACGAGGAACTCTGAGGAATCCAGCAGTTGTCACTTCTAGGACCGAGCATTTTGGTGAGGGAGCAGTGAGAATTGGTACAATTGAGAAACTCATTCAAGTCTGAGGGTATTGTACTTCCATCTTCACAAATGGTTACAAAGCATTTCTTTGTTTCCTTATCGTCCATGTTGACTTTCACCGTCGTGCCAAAGGTAGAGTTCCAATTTGGCGAGGACACCCTTCGCGTCTGAACAACGCTTTCTAAAGTCGTTATCCACTTGGAAAAGTCACGTACTTTCGAGTAGTCGAATTCATCAGTTTTTGTGGAATTGTGAGAAAATATCATTGTGACAATGGCGAGAACGTTGGTTAAGAATCGAGTAAGATTCTCTGGTGTGGTCACTTCTGGAACGTATTCGGTAATAGAAGACATTTCAGTGGTGGTTGTTGGTTCCTCTGTAGACTCGCTAGGAATGTCCCCTCGAGTGGATTTTCGATAGTAACCATTTCCATTCGGACCTAGTCTCAAAATTCCAATAGGCTCGTCATCCTCTTCATCACTAACTGAAGGAGTGGGCTGCTGGATCCAGTCTGATTCTTCCTCACTAACTTTGGGGTACCTATCCAAATCAAACTGGGTGTAATCCGCATCTGGAGGATCTGTCGATTTCATGAAGGGCAGCGTGGTCTCCATCACAAACCCATTCCTTTTCTTTTTTGAGTTGGGGCGTTTCATTTCTCCAGTTTTATTTTTTCTTTTTCCACCCTTATTCTTTCCTTTCTTTGGTTTCCTTGTACTTAGGTCAAACATTGGGTCAATGCTAGTCACAGTAGTGATATCACTGGTCTCGGTACTATCAACGTATTCGGTTGAGGTGGAGAAATTCAATAAAGGGAAAATTGAAGATGTGAAGAATGGGAAGTTTGTCACATTTGAAAGGGAATTGTCCGTAGTTGTAGAAAGCTCTCCTAAGTAGGGAGTGGTTTTCGTGAGGGTGGGGACAATTGTGGCCATGTAAGCAGTTAGGAGCTTTATTATGACTGGCAGTGCTGTAATTGGCATTAATAGTTAATTACTTTAATGTTTTATAGCATGACTTTTATGTTAGACTTACAGGTAATTAATGCTGTTTGATTATTTTCCGGAATCCACAAATCTGTCTCATTTAGCAGCATCTATAAAGAGTATAATCCTTGGCCGTAAGAACTGTAGACTGCATACTCGCGAATGAAGTTTTATGAAGTAGGAACATTTTAGTTACCTGAGAATAGTTACTCCACAATGTGTAGTTTTCAAGGTCCATGATTTGGTTCCGAGCTTCACTCCATAAGTCTGTCCCATTTGTCCAATTCCCAATTGCTTCAGAAATGTCAATCTTGGGCATGATTGAATGAACCAATGCCCACCATTCTAAAATGATGTGAACCGTATTAACAAGTCTTTGTGTAAAAATGTTTCCCATACCCGTCATATTAAATCTTCCACTAGAGCCAGTGGTAGCCACCGACGAGGAGTTGGGTGACAAGGTAGTTGAGAGTTCATTGATTGGAAAGATTTTGGTGAAATTAGCCATTATCACAAGCATACCATTATTCTCTTTAAAAACTTCGTAGAAATCGTATTCTTCAAGAAGTGTGCAATTCACACTGACAGCCGCACATAAAGGAGGCTCCGTTGTGAAAGGAAAGGCTGGTACTGTCTCATTGGGACGCAGTCCTCGAAGCTCTTCAGTCTAATCGTACGGGAGGACAATATTCATATTTATAACTTTTACAAACACTTCTTTTCGCTTACCATTTGTATGACTTTGCCAAAAAGGGCAAATATTAAAGTGTACAAATTGAGAAAGTTGAGAACCATAATCCTGAAAAGAAAAATAAAAGTCTGTCTCATTCTGCCCCTATAGAGTACTTGCTGCAAGACCAAGACCTTGCTAATTGCCATCTAAGTTGCTTCCGTGGATGGTAGTTTTCCAGCATTCCAACGAGCTCAAAAATATTTGGGAAAAGCATAGTAATGAGTGACAGAGCGAGAGTAATTTCATTCTGCCGGAACCAGCCGTCATCAGGCTTTGCATTTGCGGATCGCTCGACAACTTTCACCACTATTAAGGCTGATGAGATTAGCAGTAGTAAAATCAAAAAATTGGCGAGCACACGCAAACTAATTACTTTCCAACTGCAATCCAAAGTAAATAATTAGTTGCATTACTAAACTGCGAAATTGGGACGCACTTTCTCTCATCTTTCGCTCGTTCCTTTTCCTCAAGCAGAGCCTCTTTGAAGCCCATCGTGATGGACGAAAATTTGTTGAACGCCGTCTCAGGGTTCCCAATCATAAAATCCCATGCTGTAAACAGCCTCCAGGAAAACGCACATTCATCCTCTTTCTCTGACAATTTGGATTGACGAGAATTTTTTGCCATCCTGTTCCATTCATGTGGATGAATTAGCACCAATATCGTTCTATAGTTTGTAGAATAACTCACTTGCGCAAAATGGCCACAAAACTGTAAATGTAAACTGCAAGTCCCGTAATAAAATAGGAAAATGGAAGTGGATATCCTTCCTTTGTCGTCTTCTGATCAGTGTAGAAGCCATAAAACATTGGAGAATGTTTTAAGATGCCTGAAATAGTTTATCCAAGACATGAAAAACCTACTCCATATTTGACATGGGGAAACTTTTTTACCTTCAAATTCCCATATAGTTGACAAGTATGAAGCAGTCTTCTCTTCGGATGGGAGTAAGACTTTCCTTTGACCAGCCTTGCTTGGATCTGCAGCAAGAACCTATGTCATGTAAGTGAATGCCAGTGAATCGTTTTAATTTGTAGCTATCTCTATAATACCTCGGGTACTATCACAAAGCATATCAAAATCCCAGAGATGACGATGTTGATCCAAAACACCCAACGAAGAAAAGTAAAATATGACGCTACCACTGAACCAAAATGAGACTCAATTTGCTTAATCCGGGCTTCCCAAGGAACCATGTTCGCAGCAAGGTTCAGCAACTGTCGTTTTAAGTGCTGCCAGTACTGAAATTCGATGAAATGAAATTGCATGTCGTGCATACATGTCAAACTCAGGTAATTTCTACAAGCGTCTTACCCTCGACAATAGCAATTTGAATCTTGCCATTATATCCTTCGTACTCTTTGACCCTGCCAATCGTTCTTGCAATTCGCCCTCGTGAACTCGAACGTACTCTTTGGCTTGTTGTGTCTAATGCAAGCAATTATGGTGCTATCAAATCAAAAGGCAGACATACATTCTTTTAAACAATTAGGAAATACCAATTTTAGCTTTCTACGCATGTCCCATGGTTGTTGCTTGACATGTTCCAGGAGTTCTTTGTGCAAACGAATGTTCTCAAAAATCTGTTCTTGGGTTGCCCCTTCTCCATCCATCGTAATGGCTGTGCTGTTGTGAGTGATACGTGAAGTACGAGAGACTTCCCTTTTGCAGCATAAATAAAGGTATCTTTATACTTACTCTCCAGAACTGGTCGTAAATACAGAGGAACGCCTTCTATCACTGTCATAGGGCGACGAGGTCCTTCGCTTTCCACCCTTAACTTTCCTGACTGAAGCCCTTCGCTGAAGCACAGCTGCCATTGAGGCAGAGTAGTCGTCATCTTCATCTGAATGCAAACAGTCTATTGTCATAAATGAGCATTCTAGATTTTAGTGTGGGTTAATTGCAGAAGCAAAACGGACAAAACGTTTCAGACGTGAAGCTTGAAAAGTGACTAATTGACAAAAAAAGAGAGAATGTCAAACCAGAAACTACAGGCACAGCTGAAAGGCGATGACCTCGCAAAAATGAGTGACCTTGCCCAGGTGGCATAACAGGCGAAGAACCACCCCCACCACCAACTGCAAGTCCCTCGTTCATATTAAACTTGTTCACTCTCACGGAAGTGTCTGGGGATGGAGGTATATCTCCAGCGTTTTGTGGACCATCAGCACCACCACCCTCTGTCTCAGACCCTGAAGATCTTTCCCGATCATACTCGGGGGCAAATGAGACAGATAGTCTGTCAACTGAGGGTTGTGGCGAAGTAGGTTCTCCAGCACCCTGCAATCAATGACTTTACTCAATTGTGTGTTTTCGAGGCTAAGAAAAGCTGATAAGAGACACTTTTAAATGGTCACTTGAAACTGTCCAGTCTAACTCGTCAATGTATATTTTAGTAAATTATTTTTTATTTATGTGAATGACCATTGGATTGGTGGTATAAGCATTCTCAAAACGTTTGGCTGCACTGGTTAGCTGAAATGAGAACAAGGAACAAAAATGCTTAACCAAGTTTTATGACCACCATTCTGTCTGGCAGTCGAACACGAATTCTCTTCATTCAGGCTAAATCACTATACAATATGGCGTATCATCATCATGGCGTTGTACAGGTACAAAAGCTCCAGTCTATGCAAAAGGGAACCAACTGTATTTTCCAGTAGTGGTACCACTAGTACCTCATTTTATTTCTTTAGTCTGTAAATGGACTGATTCATCCCTGTTTCATAAATCCCAGCTTTCTTCATTGTAGTTCTTCTACCCGTAATATGGAGAGAGAAGGCAGATGGATTCATGTAAGAATCCTTTCATGTTTTGCTTTCACTCTTGGACCATTGATTTGCTTCTGACTTCCTCAATTTACGTAACCTGATACGTCTTTAGTTCGAAACTTTGGTCTAATGCATATTATCGACTTTCATTCATTCCCTCTTTAAAAATCTATAATAACCTTCTGCATTAGGCCATTTAATCTTCGATAGAGAGACTGAATATTTCAAGGGAGAACGAGTCAATGATGAAACTCGTATGTTTTTACCTGGTTTAAAAAGAGTGTTACAAATCAGTTCGCAAAAAAATGTTGGAAGGTAGACAGACAGTCAACGTGTGAGAGCAATGAATTAGTAGTGAGTTATTTCTCGACCTCGCCCACCATCATCAGGATAAAACAAAAACTACCCGTCCACTTTCACCCCAACTTTCCTCGTCACTCTTTCTTTCCTTTAGCATTGTGGCAGGTTTAGGGCAGACAGACAGATTTGCTCCACTTTCACCGATGCGAGCCTAAAGCTAATCTCATTGTACTAGTTCAACTTGGGGTGATGCATTGAACCTTATCCATGAATGGAAGCAATACAATTGTACCAAATTCTCGTCAGTCAAGTTTAGATAAGACAAGATTTGGGATCTTTTCGAAATATTTTTTGTGAAAATAGATAGTTTGTTTACAGATAATCTCTTGAAACACAATTCTCTAAATCTAAATGTAATTGCACTGATATGATTAAACCTGATAAAAGTGGCTTCAGGTCAATCCTCCATGCCTGTCTATGGTCTGGTGCATGGTAAACAACAATATTTTGTAACAAGGTTCAGTGGCTAGAGAAAGAAAGGTAAGCAATAATAACATCCTGGAAGAAGGGTAGATCCACACGCCCATGCCATATCTTTCTAATCGTGATGAAGATTCATACATTCAAACACTTTCACCCACAAACTATCCGAAAATCATAGAATCTTCCTCCCTGCTCATACCTTTTGTGTATCCACTTACAAACGTGAACTTGGCTCTTTCGACTTTCATCTTAGCTATTTGAATTCCAGATTTATTGCTTTTAGATACAGAAGAGAAGAGATGGTTGGGCGTATGCTGTTTAACACTGTGGATTTCGGACTTTGAATAACTCAGAAAGCCTTGAAATGATCTACTCCTTCCGTGTCGACGGAGTCAAAGAACTTGTAAACCTGTAGTCATAAGTTAACGACCTTTCATAAAGCCTTGTTGTAGTTCACAACCAAAAATCGGTCAGTGGTAGATATTTCATTCGATGATGAGGCATTGAAAAATAGGATGTTTTATACATGAAAAATGAGATGTATGAGTGACCAATTGAGGTGTAGGCCTAAACGACAAAAAAAGTGAGTCAGGCGAACAAGGACTACGCCTGTTTGTTCATCCTTATGTGCCAAAAAATACCATCACTGTTGTGTCACTTTTGACTCGTTATTTTCACAAGCTCCACCAAATTACTTTACTGCGGGGATGGATTCCGTGGGCAGATATACGGTCAGATACAAATGGACGGACAAATGCGATTGTATCAAATATTGCAGGTATATATGTATTATTATGTAGGCGAATATATGGAGGAGAGTAAACATAAAATGTAATTGCAGGTACCTGAATAACGCCTTTACTGCGTGGGGCTTCGACTCTTAAAATTCCAGGAGCTGTTCTCTGTCTCGGACTACTTCCACTTCCACCTTCCTCCTCCTTTTCCATTCTTTGCTTTCTCTCTCGTCTCTCCCTCGAATGGATGGATGGTGTGGGTGTGAGAAGAAGTCAGAGGAATTAGTCCAGTCTCGATCTTCCCGATCAATTATTATCTCTTTTCCGCTTCCTTAGACGTATTAAAACGGCAGTCAGAGAGAGAACAAGTGCAAAAGTATGATTTATTTTAAACGGAAGTTTTCTTAATAGGAATATATGTTTGAGACTGAAATGCGGGTAGGATGATAAAGGTTCCGTCCCTTTGTTCCCTTATTCATACAATAAATGCTCATTGGAAATTCTGCCGTGTAATAATTTGAGTCTCAGTCAGTTGACTGATGAGGGAATGAGTCGCTCTGGGATAAAGCAGTGAATTTAATGATGGGGATGATAGGGAAGGTGTGTACAGGGGCTTTTACATGATCTTCTTCTTCTGCTATGATTATATGATGTGCATAAATTGGTAGGCTCATTTTATGATCATCGTCATTAACGCTTTGGACAGCTACCCTACATAAAAGGAACACACACACACATATACATACAAGTCTATGTCTGGACAGGCTTTTCTTTTTGCAATGATGATGATGATGACTGAAAGATAGGCCTTTTTCCTACTGGTTGATATGCATGCGTAGCCGTGCTTTCTCCTTCCTTTCACCACCTAATGTATAGGATTTGGTAATAATATTACTAAATAAACGCATCCTACTTCTATTCTATACTACATCCCTAAACTGCTTCATCTTTTTAGCCGGAATCTCCCTTCTCTCTCTCTCTGGTCTCTCATTTCACCAGCAAAATTAGGGTGATTACTTGTTAATTTGACTTTACATGGAATCCTGTAGGGCTATAAAACAATGATTTAGCACTAAACATTCGCCCAGTTTTACTGCCCTACTAAATATATACCTTTGCAAACTACAGCCGAACAGACTTTTTGAATCATTTAGCTTTTGGCTTGGCATTCTTGCAAAAAATTCATTCGAGAATTGAGAGAATATGACTCTTTAGGCTTACACTGCATATTTCAGGCCCTGTTGCCTTCAACTGACAAATGTATAGAGTGACATAGAACCCATTCTTTAAAATATGATGAAATACACTTAAAACTATTATGTCCCATGCTTTCATGGGAGAAAGGAAAAGGACGCGTCTAAAAATGCGATATTCGATGCCAATGCAAAAAGCTAAAATGCGTAGTGGAAAAGAGTTAGGTGAAAGCGTGCTCTTTGTAGAGATGTAGCAAGCAAGCAAAGACCTTTTTGCTTTACTACTACATAGCATAAGGCAGCTTTTATAACTCTCATGCCCAACACCTTCTTGTTCCTTTTGTTGCTGGCTTAAAACTTGATAGTCAAAGTCAAGGAAAAAGTGTGTACGTGGAAAATTAATTTAAGTCACATCACAATTAAAATTTTAAAAAAATAGCAAGGTTGGTCATGCTGGAACGATAAGAAGATGTAAGCTTCTTAAAGTCTCTTGACAAACTTACTAATTTTCTTTGGATTCGATTTACAGCAAATGAAAGAATAGAGAAGAATCATTATCATTTAGTATGGAACACGACGAGGAAGTCGAGGAAGTGGAGGGTCCCTTCGAATTAGAATCACACAAACCCAATCCACTGCTTATCCATACCGTAAGACAAAAGATAAGCAGATAGGTACGTTGAACATTATGTTTCTTTTTAGGTGGTTAATGCAATCTTTCAAAATTTCACCCCTACCGAGTTGAAACCCTGTCGACTAGTTTGTAAAAGCTGGAACGAGGAGCTGTCCAAAACCCTCAAGAAGGCGTCCCAAGTATTTCTCTTGACAAATAGAAGACTTTCGGAATTCTTGTCTGAGTCCATAAGGAACCATGAATTTTGCTCAAAGTATAAGCTAGGATCAGAGATTACCATTGACCTCCACGAGGAGAGACAGTCGTTGACTTGGACGTTCTTCCACATTTTCGGTCCCTTCATAAAGACTCTCTACTTGGACAATAGCAAGTGGTCAAAAGAGGTCCTTCTGAACATCCTGTATCATCAATGTCCAAATCTGGAGGAGTTTTCTGTGGTGGCGACTGAAGTCGAGGGTGGACTCTTTTCTTTTGCCCATGGAGATGATGACAAGAGTGGAAGTGACAGTGACAGCAGTGGTGATATTGAATATGACCCATTTGACCCAATGCCAATACCTTCTTGTTCATCGTCATCCGCGAGTGTGCCCACGTCCGCCTCCATACCCTTGAATAAGATAAGGAGCCTTCGTGTCAATCTGACATGTTCAAGAATGAGACGAAACACCAAGATAATGGCAGACTTGCTAAAAATTTCTCCAAATGTGACAACAATCTCATGGATAGACACGTACTTGGATGAAGTTCGGTATGATAGGAACTTCCAGCTGGATTTGGAACGTGCTTGGGGTGCTACGCCTCATGACCGTGGGATAACAATACGGGACACCATTTGCGACACTGCTATCCATCAGAAGGAAATCAGTCTGAGTAGTTTAAGTAGAATAGAGTCAAACATGAGGCTTAATAATGAATCCATCCAAGTCTTAGAGAAAAGGAACTTTCCCCTGTCCTTCCTTGACCTTAGTTTAAACATTGACGTGGAACCCTCGACCCTGACTTCTGTACTCATTAGTTTGTCCAGTACTCTGGTGGCTTTGCGACTGGAATTTTATCCCACGCATGGTGCAGCCAATTTTCCTAATTACATTTTCCCCACCATGCCAAATCTGCAGCACTTATTTGTGCAGCGATTTCCCACGAGTTTTTCATTCTGTAAAAATTTTAATGACAACAGGCTCCCACGATTGAAGAGTTTGACCTTTTGTGAAACTGAGTTTAAAGCGATGATCGGGGGTGAGGATATTTGGCCAAAGTATGTCCGAGGTGGTTGTGCCAGGTCAAAAAATGAAAGTTTAAGAATTTTTCAAGTCTCCTGTGATCTAAGTAGACGAGCGTTTGACAATGATGATGTAGAAGGATTGGCTCATTTTCTACCGAATTTAAAAGAGGTTCGAATAGAGAACTTTGACCGATTGGATAAAACACTTTGGGAGACTAGTTTTCCAAAAGTACAGTTCTTTGGACCTCCTTCTAACAAGGGTTTGGGAGGGCTGCCCACTCCAAAGGGTGAAAGTTAGTTAATTGATTCGTTATTTTCCAATTGAATGGGAATGAAGCAATATGCGTACTTATAAAAAACCACAGCTCGAGGTACTACTTGTCAATGTGAAATTAATCTGATTGCAATATGTATATACGTAATAGAATATTTAGGAGTTGACTGATAAAATATTTGTTGAATACTTGATCCACTCAAATCATACATACGGACTGTCATATAAGGTTAAAAAGTGTGATAAAGGTGGAGATTATTATTTTTCTTAAGTCGTCTAATTAACTAATTTAGTTTAGTGTGTAAGAAACCTTGTACAATTCTGTTTCTGTTATGGTTTTAGTCCAATCTTTATTCCTATTAAAACGGTACGAATTTATCCTTTTACACGGTCTTGCTATTGCATTTTAAGATTGTCAAAAATGCTAGTCTAAATTTCTTATTCATAGTTGCATAGATTATGGGATTTACAGCAGAATTTGCATGTCCCAAGTAACAAAGATATACAAACATCCTTCTGTCCACGTACACAAACTCTTTGAGGACATGTGCTGTAAAAAATGGCAACCAGCAAAGAAGAAATAATCCAATAATTGCACCAAGTACTCTCAATGTTCTCCTTTGTCTTTTGATTGTCGCTTTCTCTACTTCAGGGCCTGGCTTTCTGAGACAGACCGGAAGCTCATGACCCTTGAAATTCTTGTCTGAAATCTCCAACTCATCTACACGTACAAGAAAGACAAGCATTTTAGGTTACATAAATTATTTCATCTGCACAGAATTTCTTGCCTGAAATGTTCACTGTGGAAGTGTCATAAGAAAAGAAAACTGTTGCAGCTTTATTTTTTCGCTCAAGTCTTTGCTTGAGTAATTTGAACACGTCAAGATAGAGTTTTATCATGAGGATGACTGGAAAGACAAAAGATCCCAGCGTGTTGTGTACCACCCAAGCAATCCCATGATCAAAGAAACAGTCAAAGTCAGAAATCCATTGTTCAGGGTTTAGCAGTGGGGGCGCGGCAATCCAAAAGGACAGCAGCCTTTATAGGGGTACAATTCAGGATTTAGACAATTACTTAAATATTTACCATACCACATCCCAGCCACAATTTGCAATGTGGCACTCGTAGTTCTTCTTTGTATATACGTTGTCCCATACACGACGAGTTTGTATCTGTCCCATGCGATGGCAATCAAATGAAAAATTGACACTGTGCACAATCCTACAATCGCGACAAGGCGGAATTTGCATAAAAGCAGGTTATTCCAAAGAGCAACTTCAGCCCAGATGTCCAAAGGGAATATTATGAGACCAACTAAGAAGTCCACGAATGAGAGGGATACGATGAATACGTTTTGTGGGACCCTTATTGACTGGTGCCTCAACCATGCAATCAAGACTAAACCATTGCCAAAAATTGTGACGCACATTGCTATAGTCAAAAGACTTAGGACAATGATAGAGTCCACTGACCCAACTTCATCCTGACTCTTAATTTCTAATAATTGTGCTGTTCTGCTGTGATTTATTGACATTGCCAAGCCCTTAACCGTCGGTCAGTGTACGAGGGAGAAAGATTTTCGACTAAATATGAACGGCAATGTAATATGTCACATCATTGGGATTTTCTCATGCCTATACTTTATGGCGTCGGTGGTTTTCCTTTTGTGCTTTGCGGTTGTCGAATTTTGACGCATGCCAGACCAAAACTAGACCCTTTGACATTTAACTGTTATGTAATTTTGTAGCTGTGCTAAATATAGCCTGAGAAAAAAAAGGTGTACAATCAATTATCAGGAACGGTTTTAGGCTGAAAAAAAAAGAAACACATAAGCGTCAATCCTCTTGTCTTGATCTTGACAATGGGAAAGATGAGACATCGATCGATTCGCCCAGCAGCAGCTCGATCGATGTGCAAAAAATTCCAAAGCAAAAGTCGGCAAAAGTCTCAATTTTTTAAAGCATTTTTTAAAACTAAAATCTGCTCTCTACTTAATTACTCATCCCACCAGCACGGAATTAAAGTAAGTCAGCATTGCCGATGATGATAAGACTGCGGTAAAGTGGGTCACACAACGCAGTAATTGATTTAATTAGTT
This sequence comes from Isotomiella minor, assembly GCA_034696445.1. Classification (NCBI taxonomy): domain Eukaryota; kingdom Metazoa; phylum Arthropoda; class Collembola; order Entomobryomorpha; family Isotomidae; genus Isotomiella; species Isotomiella minor. Next base: position 20,329 of record JAQIWU010000583.1, read on the forward strand.
TTAACATGGGGATTAAGAAGACAAATACAATTGAACTTTTTTCTTTAGGCCAATTTGCTGTTTCGGCTGGAAGGGAACCACTTCAACTGCTTCAGTTGTTTACCAAAAATTTGGCTGTCGTAAGGATGGGGAAACATCCACCAGCTCCGATTTTATCTTACGACACTTTGGTCCACGCCATTTCCGGATCTGCCGTAAGTTTTTCCTTCTTAGGAGTCCTTGACGTTTATGTGTGTATGTCATTGTAGGGGAGTGTTACAGCCATGGCCGCTTTTTACCCGTTGGACACTGTCCGCGCCCGCCTGCAACGTAAGTGGAAACATGACATGTAGGACAAACCATGTTAATTTTATTGTTTGACTTTCGTGATATAGTGGATGATAAGGAAGAGGCCAAAAACACTTTAGCTATGTTAATACAGTTAACTCGGAGAGAAGGAATGTAAGTCCAAATACAGACACTTGCTGTGTGAGTTACATAACTTCGGTTTTGTATTTCAGGAATACACTGTACAGGGGACTGGTTCCCGTCCTTCAAAGTCTTTGTGTCTCGAATTTTGTATACTTTTATTCTTTTCATGGCTTGAAGTCTTACTGTGCAAACAGAATTCCTCCCTCGGCCGTTAGAGACTTGCTGTTGGGATCACTTGCCGGGGTTGTGAACGTTCTAACGACAACCCCTCTTTGGGTCGTCAACACCAGGATGAAGATGCAAGGACTCCCTTCAACTGGCCATGTGCAAAGGACAACGTACTCCAGCCTATTTGGTATTGTTTTTCATTTCTATCTAAAACTAATTAATAGATAATCGGATGGAGGATAGATGGATTGAAGAAGATAGCTCAACGTGAAGGGCTACTGTCCTTGTGGTCCGGAACTATTCCATCTCTAATGCTTGGTAAGGCTTTACGGAGGAAGCATTGACAAATTATAAATGCCGTTTTTTTCTTTTCTTTCTCAGTCATCAACCCTGCCATTCAATTCATGACCTACGAAAGCGTGAAGCGGAGACTTAAGTTGAAATATGGAGATGTGGAATTTTCATCCTTGGTTTATTTTATGGTTGGAGCGATTGCAAAAACAGTTGCGACTGTGCTCACGTACCCTTTGCAGATTGTACAAACGAAGTTGCGAGTAAGTGTATAGTTATGGCATGGGACTGGATGTAACTATTTTTATGATGTCTTTTTAGCATGGGCACAAAATGGAAGGGCTAAGGAAAAATGCTTCGATGATGGAAATCATCAGGGCCATCATACAAAAGCATGGAATAAATGGTCTATTTAAAGGGCTGGAGTCGAAAATTCTTCAAACTGTGCTCACTTCCGCCCTGATGTTCACTATTTATGAGAAGATAGTCTCTTTTATATTTAAACTGATGCGTGCAAAAAGACAAGTTAAAATATGAACCAGCAACTTTTCTTTAGAGCTAGTCAGATTACGCTTTGGAGCTTGAATGTGAAACATTATTGTACATGGAGTTTTTATACAATAACTTATTTATTGCTCAGGTTAAGAACGTAATTTTGTAATAGAAATTAAAAGTGTTTTATATTATTAGAAATAAACGTGTAAATTCTGAGCGAATGAACATCAATTTTCTTAACTAAGCACATTTATCATTAAAAATCACAGTCAGGCAGAACTATCAAAAGTATACAAACTACTGCGGCAATAATAAGTCATCTCTGGGTTGCTTCAGCTTCTTCACCATAACGTAAGAAACAGAGAGCACGATTGTAAGGGCAGGAATCCCCAAACCAATTCCCACGACTAGCAAAACTAAAGTCGAAACATAATCCTTAGGAGGGCTGCCATAGCCTGTGGAATAAGTCCTACAACAGAGAAGTCCAGTATCAATATCAGCCACTTACTAATTCTTCGTCTCCAAACTTACCAAGAAATGTGCTTAGTTTTATTGTAAAATCCGTCTTTGTATGTTCCAAAGCTGATACGAAAGGATTCAAAAAGAATGTCTTCCACATCATCCCCATAATAAGCCCACAGTATTGAGTCGTGTAAGTCACTGCTGTCTCCTTCAGTATGGTTTTTTAAAACACCCTGAAATGGGTATGCCCAAACGTCCACCGAATCCTCCACGTCACGATTTTCAGCAGTGTAACAAATTGGTTTCCATTGAATGAAACTTTGCTCCCGTTTATTCAAAATAGGGGTGCGCAGGGCAAAAGTTTCGAATACTCCTGGGGTGTGTTCGTCATCTAGAGTTTTGGTTCTGTCAATTCTCATTTCCTCGGAAGAGTTTATAACATTCTGAACTACAAGGAAATTAAATCCTATTCGAGGATGACCAGGGTAATCTGCTTCGGTGGTGTTTAATTGTACGTCATTAAAAGCGATGTCAATTTGAGTATTATTGCCAGAGTAAATCATGTAGGGAAGCACATCACTGTAGCCCACAGTATTCTGCATGCGAACCTAAAAAAGTACGAAGGAAATGAAATGACTGAGTACAAAGCATCATCGAAAAGTTTACTGTGAATTTAAAGTATCCATCAGGTCCCAAAGTTCGAAGCGTACCGTTGTTATTGTACTGTTTGGCGAGGATAGTGAAGCGAACATGAGAAGTGTTAACGTGATACGCGTCCTCCAACCTGTCCCAAATAAAATTCTTCGTGGGGTACTCCATTATGGTCCCGTTAATCTTGTCCAGGTTGACAACGTCTTTCACGTCATCTGCCACAAGGACCTAATGTCGAATATGAACAAACAGTCGTGTCAATTCAAGGTTCATGCATTTTTACGTATAACCAACCTTGTCTAGGGCCCATCCGAAGTCATAATATGAAGGGGGTTGAAATGTTACATTAGAGGGTGTGTAATTATTGACGACATCCCCCCAATCCACTTTTAGCTTGGAGTTTAAAGGGGTTCTAGCCATCAGCAAAGTTCTGTAACGACATCATTGAACATATATTTGCAAAGTGTTTAAATATTATTGACTACGTCCTTACGGGGCTCCAATGAAGCTCCACAAAAAGTGTAAACTGTCTTCCTTGCCATCAGATCTTATGTGAATTAATGTCAGATTCTTATTGGAACAAGCAGGACCGCTACACCTTGGATTCAGGACCGTCGTAAACTAAATCAATCAAACCTATTAGTTTCTCTCACATATAATAAATGTCATGCTTACATTTCTAACTTCGTCCTTATTACAGGATGCTGTGGACAATAGTGACATGAACAGGAACCCAATGACTTTTGCCCACAAGACTGGAATCACTGGAGAATGTCTGAGGACCCTTTGGAGCTCCATGCTTGTACGTTGAAAAGTTAGTCAGTAGCACTTCCACCACTGCAAATCTCTGTTATAGGTCCCTTCAGACTGGCATTTGTATTTTAAACTTCAAGGGAGAAAAATTGTTAGTTCAAAAACGCAGCTGATTTTGAGAAAAACAAGTGAGTCATTTCATTCGAGACTTTTGCAGTCTTTGTCTTCTCTTGCGTTGCCTAAAAAATCCGCCCCCTTCATTCCATACATTTTTCATTATTTATGCAGAGCAATAAAGTAACACCTTATTTTTGCGACATAAAAGTTGAACTGGTGAATTAGTTAAGTAATGAAGCTATCTACATCCCAAATATTCTGCATTTTTTACAAAAAATTAACATGACAAAAGAGCAATTAACCTGTATCCATTTACCACCTACCAAATGTACTTGTCACTCGATAAACGAGTCATTCCATTCCTTCAAATGCATATCATATCGTACCACCAGCCTTGGCCGCTTAAGGAAACCTCAACAGTCCTCCTGAATAAAAGAGTCAAAAAGTGATGGCCATATATACTTATTCACTTTGCAATGAGGAACCCTTTTCTGTCATCTTTAGAAAGTAGAAGATAGACCCCTGTGCACGGACGGAG
>JAQIWU010000584.1:0-24212 GCA_034696445.1 Isotomiella minor
TCAGACTTTAGACAGGGATGAAAGAGATAATTTACATGCGGATTGTTTAGAAACAAGGCTTTCTCTTTCTCTCTCTCTCCCTTACGTTTCTTCACGTCAAGAGAAGGGAAAAGAGATGAACTTTGATGTTTCTCGACCTTCTTTCTTAAGCGTTAGTTTGACATGTGCGCTTATTTCTCTCTTTTACCAAATAACCACTCTAACTTTCCCTAATGATGAGTTTTACATACAAAAGTGAGTTGCTCCAACTGGCACTAATCTACAGTACTTGCTAGAATACCGCGTGTACATTTCATTACCCATTGACAAATCAACAAAAGTAGCCTTTAAACAACCTCAATTTACATCCGTAAGTTTGGCGGCTACGTTTCGCTCATTTTAATGTTTTGTCAAACATTCTGTATCTCAACCCATTCTTCACCCTTCAATAGTTCAAATTACGACAGGGATAGCTTGCAAATATAATCAATCAACCCCTATATAATGCAGCATGAGACTGTACAGTCAGGCCTTTGAGTAGCAGCAATTGGGTTGTATAAAATAATGACATGTAAAGAGTATACAAAATGCAAGTCAGAAGGTCTAAAGTGCTTGCGTTTATCCACAGACTGTCTTCTGAATACAGATAATGGGCATCTATCATCAGATTCAGTGCTTTCTTTTATGGTGGTCGTAATGGACCCAAGAAGAACATAACAAGAGATAGAGATGGGGTCAAAAGTCTGCTGGAAGGGGTTCATAATAATGGCCAGTCATAATCGTAGAATCTCAAATGATGAGGATAAAGATCCCACCACCACAACCATTAACCCATCATATTGGTATTGTTATATGATGTCATGGAACGTTTTAGCACAGTCTGGATCATCACAACTCACAAAGTTGAATTTCATAAATTGAAACGGCGATGTTTAGGGCAAAGAGTTGTAGAATTCTCTTCGCGGCTCATTGCTTCTATGTCAAGAAAAAGAGAAGAAAGCTGCTTTCTCCACGAAGAATTACAGAAAAAACTGTTACGCGTCACAATGTGGAGGAACAACGAGGATTACGTTGTGGGGATCAGGATAAACGGATGGCCAATTGCACACTTTACAATACAACCATACGATGCCATGCAACATATGGGTAGGCGATGAAATGAGGCTAGAGAAGAATGACGATGACGACAGGACCATTGAAGAAAGCCACGACTACTTTTATTTTCACACATTGCAAGGAAGAATTCAATCTGTTCCCTTTTCATCCATGGCAGAATAAAAGGTTGATGAAGGCAAGATTTCCCCTTCCGGGTGCATAGGTCTCACTCGACACCCGTCATTCCTGTAGCCGGAAGTTCAAAGCTTCCTTATTCCAAATCATATATTGTTCACACTTCCATCAATTCAGTCTAATTGTGCAACTGGACGAGAAAGGCAAACGGCAATAATAATAATATGACCAAAGGATTGCCAATTTAGTAATATTTTTGCACTATACTTTAACCCTTGAAGGCTGGAAATAATCATGGAGCACGTGTAATCTGAGATAAAGTTTAGGAGATAAATTCGCATCCCGAACCGCAGAAAGGATATTTCCATGTTCCTTTTTTGGCATTGTTGTACCTGTCTTTCATCTTACAATAGTAACAAATATATATAAAGAAGCAAAATAAAATTACAGGTGAATCATGTCATTGCCATTTTCAGAGAACAATCCATATTGAATGTTTTCAGTTGATTTGGATTCTACAATTGTAATCTTTCTGAGCTCAAAATAAGAATGAAAGATAAAGAAAGATATCCTATTTGAAGTTCTTACTTTTCATACTTTCATTTTATCCCAAACTCTATCTCAAACAATATAAAGAACTTGGGAAGGGAAGGACAGCCCGTAGAATCTAAGTAGTAGAAAGAAGATTGAGAGGTTGAAACGAGAAATTCGTGGATAAGTGTGAAAGCGAAAAAGGTCCGCTTTCTCTCTCATCTTTCATCTCTCTCTCGATCTCGATTTGAGAGGTTCGTAATGTGGCAACCTCCAAAGAAGAATCAGCGTGATGATAAAAAAACCCTTTTCATTTTTTGTCATATTCAATTATTTTTTCTCTTGCTTTGATGCAATCTATAAATATCTCGAAGGACATGATTTTATCTGATTTGAGATATTCCATAATTCCACAAAGAAAGAGATCTAAAAATCTTATTCAGAAAGGAAAAAGATGCTGCCTTTCTAAGCTGATTTACATTTCCATTTTAAATTTGCATTGTCTTTCTTTTACATAACCATACCATGTGAATTTTTATAGAATAAGACGCGTATTTTTTATATTTGCTTTTTCATTTTGCATTTACCAATTCAAACCAAATATCAATAGTTTATGTGGAAAAATAAACAACGCATGGTTCGAACAACAAACGATGAGAAGTGAAAGAGGTAGAAAGTATGACATGAATGAAAAGACAATGGTTTGATAAAAGGACAAAAATTGCATCGGGAGGTGAAAAGATTTTATAATGATGAATTTTATTGTCTAGATGCAGGGACAACTCTTGAGAACTGGATGAAACAGGACAAACAACTTGAAACTAACTTCAATATGCCAAGTGAAAGTTATAATTTCAAGCTCTATGGTGGCATTAAAAAAGCTACGTAAACTTGAAACAAGGGGAAACCGCCTTCGTAATAATAATCTGGACACTTTTATAATGCCATTTTCGAAAACACCAAAGTCTATAAAGTTGAGTAACATGTCATTGATGGAATATAAAATTGTCATGGCAAAGCCGAAACCTTCACACCGAAGACGACAGTAAATACTTGAATTATCCATCAGAAATATTGAAATCCCTTGAGAAGTTTGTAGAACATGAACCTCGCCTTCCACTCGATGGTACAATTGTATAATATTGAACCATAGTGGTTACGAAACCACTACAGCTAAATTGTAACATGAAGACAAAAGGGATTGAGATTGAGGGTTTGGAGAAATATTCCACTCACTTTTCTTTCTCCGATAATACCAAAAGCAAACAAACATATATAGCCTTCTTTCATAAGCAAGGTGTGTATTCAAATTACATTAACGTCTCATCTTCATCCTGTCATGACACATAATATTTGTTCTACTGTAGAACTGACTGTGGTGATGAAGTACTTTCCTTACACATCCACTTGTTAATTTGAAATGAAAGTTATTTGAGCACTTTCACCTTGAAGAGTCTTGATGAGGGGCGGTGCGTTGAATGAAAAATTATTGTCCCATTTTCAAATGTCATATGCCACTCTCACCAGTTATCACATTCACCAATATTAATGTTGAGTTCGGAACTGACTATATAGTGAAACGCGCCGTGGTATTATGGGAGCTTACAAAAATGAGGATGCGGAATAACACGGAGTAATTGATTTGCTGACGTACATTTTCGTTGCAAAAGGGTAAAGGAATGCGTTTTTATGCCAGAGCCATGCATTCTCACAAAGGTTGTCATGGGAAAGTGAAAGCTTAGATATTATTGATAAAGGCAAAGGCGTGCCAGTATCTTTTTTGCATAAAAATTGTCTCTGTTGGATTCATTACACCTACGATTAGTTAGTCATTTGATACTAGACGAGATGCGGAATCCAGTAACTCAATCCCAATATAAACTGAATGACTAATTACTACTGTCTGCTATGGGGATTCTGGTGAAGTACCAACCATTAGATTTAACAACAACATTCATTAATTAATGCTTACATTGGAATATTCTACAAATACCTAATAATCCTCCCAGATACCAATACCCTCAGTCAGAGTCTTCCATCTTATTGCATGTATCTTTCCACTCGATTAATCACCATACCAATGTTATCCAGCGCTTAAATATTTCAAATACATAGTTTGCTGTTGCACTCACTCTTCTGTATATCTATCCTACAATCAATCTGCTCCTAAGCCTTCGACATGGGAATATATTCGTCGTCTTGATTGTTACCAACTACTCGTATACAGATAGTTGTTGTACAAGAAACGTTCTGAAATGTACGATGAATTTTGAAACCAAAACACAAGTCAATTAAGTTTGGTCAGCATTGGGATGGTTGGGAATACCAATAACCACCCGTTGTGGAACCTAATAATCAACCAAAAACTACGTTCTATATTGATTTAATCGAAAATGAATTGGACGTTGTCCCAATACAGTTCCCTTGGCATCGCGTGCACTTCATATTTATTGCTGGGCCTGAATTAAATTGTGTGGCTTCCATGATACCAATACCAAAGTCAAGGACGACATGCAGAGAGGGTGGTAATTAAGCCGCCTAACATAACGTTAATTGCAGTTACCAATATTCATACATGCGATATTAAGAATCAAACCAAGGCTTACCTTGACATACATAAAGCCGATTGACTGATTTTGGTAGTCGCCAATCCAATCGTAAGTTGGGGTTGACCTTGTCTTCTTTCAACTGTATCCCTTGGACTTGGGGGATGATATTCACAGAATGTAATAACGCGAGTGCCGGAATCTCAAAGTCAACTTCACTAAGCCGTCTTAATAATAGTGATGATGCTTGGGCGAGATTGAGTTGACCAAAGTCAAGTAGTGAAGGACGAGAGGAAGGAGTCTGAAATGAAGAGGATTATTCACCATGAAACCGAAACCACGAGGAGGGCACCTGTTAGCCTTTAGCCAATAATACCCGGCTTGACGCTTCTTTTCCTTTGCTTATTCCTTTCCCCTCTCCGGTTCGTTTTACTACGTTGTTATCCTTAGCTGAGTTAGGGATGTGATTGCTTTACTTTACTTACATATTAGGGTGTGAAAAAGTGTCTCTTCGGTTTATCATCAGAATTATACCCACCACCAACACAAACACCTACGAGGCCCCCACTCAGTCTCTGGAGAGAAAAGAGTCATAACCCAATGGCAGAATGTTTTTGTCACTCTCTCGACGTTTCTTTGTAATACACTTCTCTGAAACGCCTTCATACAAGTGGAGTATGGAGAAAGTGAGTGGAAACACGAAGCACCGTGTCTCTTTCTTATATATTCTGATTCGTTGATTGGTTGATGGAGATTATTGTGGGATTACCACCACTCTTTTAGGTATTCAGTTTTTGCAGAATACTAGGAGATTTTCAGGACAGTGAACGTTGAATTTGGATTCCAATCCCCGAGAACACAACTGTCTACATATACAGACAGAATGCTGCACACTAATGGAGACAGTGAAAGGTGGGGAGGTTATAAAGTAGTTCTGACAAGAGTTAAAGTGAAAAGTATGCTGCTTTCCTTTTCCTTCGGTTGATTCCATGCACAAAATTGCCAATCTATCCTGTATCCATACTGCTCAACAAGAGTCTCTGTTCTGCTGCCATCACCATTTTACAGTTAGTTTACTTTCTCTCTTCTCTTCCCCAATTTGTTGTCCGCTTCACTTTTCAACGGGTAACAGTTAGCCCATGGTTCCCAGTATTACTACCAAAATGATGCTGTTTTCTCCGTCTCACTTTCTCCGGCTGTCTCAGTCTTTTTGTTGCTTTCTCTCTGAAGGTAAGGTGGATAGTTCTCCGTAACAACTGTCTTTCCCTTCACTTTATTCAATGCCCACAATTACACCGTCGTCTGTCCAACTCCAGCTTTCTCAGGTTGTTTATACGTTATGTTTGATGTTGTGCAATGGGATGTGTTTGATTTCTTTCTACCTTAGTTTGGTTTGACCTTTGGTCTCGGTCCATCCGAGAGCGTTGGTAGAAAGAAGGAGATTGCAAGATGAAGAGAAAGGAGGAGAGGGGAAGAAGGAGTAGGTGGTGGTCTTTACTCCATCCAATTGTTTATTAAAAGAGAGTGCTTTCTACCGATAAGAAGAAGGGAATCTGTGTCATTCGTGCCTGTGTGAATGAACACCACACATACCACTTGTGGGATATGGATTGGCCAATAAGTGTGGATAATTTGCACTTTAGGTTGGCTTGGAGGGTCAGATAGACATGATTCAAGAAGAGTTAAGTGTAGTCAACCCCTTTGTCTATTACGAACTGTTTAAAACTACACCAACTCGCTTTTTGCCTCTACGCACTGAACGTTCAATTCAAGGCAACTCGGCGTCTCGTGCAATGCTTTCTCCGACTTATGAAGTTAACACTCCATTCTGTCCCGGGTCTTCCATTTTTTCCTTCTGTTAATTCAGAACAGAAACATAGTACCTGTATTGCTTTGCCCAGCAGTGCTTTCCCTCTTCCATATTTTCAGAATACGAGAAATGACCCGACTCAGTCAATGGCAAACCTGAGCTAGTAAAAATCCCAAACGATAAGCCTGTCGACCATTCCCTTCCTGCATGGGTTTACTACCTAATTTGCATGAGGGTAAACAAAGACTCTGATCGTGAGTGTCGTCATACAATTCCAAAGTGTGTTGGACAATTTGAGTTACGCAAATATGCAATTAGGGAAGTATTGTAGTAACTATAAGCTCAATCCAACGACAAGGTCACCAACATATTAAATGAACCCTGACCTTAAATATGTATGCTTGCCATGGTAAAACGCACATTACATACCTAATCACAACCTCTGGCTGTGCTCCTGATGGTCGGGGAGGAAGAATGAAAAAATGACAGTCCATTATATACCTCAAGGATGACACTGGCAGAAGGAAATGGCTTACTCACTAAAAATTGAGAACTGCTGGTTTCTGTATTTTTTATTTATGCATTGGAATTATCTTCCAGCCATATTGACGTAAATCGTAGGTTTAAGTAACACCGCACGTTATCTTAGCTGTAGTTAAAACGTGAGGCAATTACTTTTTCATGCACTTCGTTTGAACAAGGGTGATTTATGACAACACAGAGCGGATGGAACAGCTCAGCAACAATGCCTATAGCTACAATGCAGTAATTGGTTTACCTGTCCTTTATTTCTTTCCCTGCAATTAATTTATTGGTTTGGTGAACTATAGAATTCTGTGCAATTGGACAGAAAAGTATTTGCATACCTACGTTTAGGCTTCTTGGTTTTTTCTTGCTGCTTTGTTCTTTCCAATTACTCTTCAAGGACTGAGCCCAAATCGTATCAGACAAGCCGTTCGTACAATTTCCTTCTCCTCTCCTGCACATAACTCTTGACAGATCGAATCAATCCAATGGAATGAAATGACCGACCTTGGGCCTTGCAAACTTCCTATCATTCGACTGTACATGAACTTTTTTGGATTCCAAGATCATTGGGTATCCTCGCACTTTCTAATTTAATTTCCTTTGAAAGGTGAGACAGACTAGGAAAGGAAGGAGCGTAGGGTAGAGACGTCTACGTATATCTCATTAAGATCTCCTAGACATTCAGGAGAAGAAATTGAGATGAATATTTTATCATGCTTTCTCAGTCACGACGAGAGTTGAAGTGTACTGTATTTATTTATGGCTAGTCTGTCAATTCTCTTACGTGGCATCATTTTCTAAATTGAAACTGTGGCAATGAAGAAAGCGAGAAGCATTTCAACTGACCACTTTCACCGTAGTGTACTGTAGTGTACCTATGAATGATTGAATGATGGGGAAAGACATTTCAACGTTTTGAACAACTTTTTTGGTATCTGAGTACGCACTTTTCATACTTGCTGATCTAGCAGGTCCTTCATATGACCATGGTCTGATAGGCATGTACTTACCGAAATGAGCTAGGGATAGTCCAAAGGGAAGTTGTGACATATCGTGGCTCCAACCCCTCATCATCATCATCTAATGCTCCGGGCATGAAATTCTCATTACACTTTCAACTGAGGTGCATCAATATTTGCCAGAGTTCTCTTATCATTCTCACCATCACTCATATTTACAGAGATGACGCTTCAACTTTGTAAGAACGTAAATTACATAGTCATGCATACCGACTTTGTTCTTCAAACTCGTGTCGTCAAGCAGCTCTTCCACAACTTGTGTAAAAGAAGAGACACATTCTTTCTGCATCTTGAGTTATTTTAATTTTGTTGCAAAATATCAAGTGTCAAATGTCAAAGGTGGTGTTCACCAGAAGTTCTGAATCCCAACAAAATTGGAAGTCGCGTTGGTTCATTAAAGTCTTTTTGTAAAGGGCATTCTATTTTTGAGAAGTTGAACAGGTAAAAAGGTAGGTCCCGTCACGAAAGTTTCATTTACAAGTTAGTTTGACGATTACCCAAACTTTTTCGACGCCTTCTTAATTTTCTCTAGAAAGTCATTTCTATTTTTAATTTATTGAATAAAGCCGTCATTGTCTATAGAAGAGTTGATAAAGGAGCCAATGAGTTTCGTGACGCACAGTTGAACTGGGGAACGCCCTTCAGGAACCAATACTTTGCGTAATAATTAAACGCAAAACGTAGAATGCAAACTGATGAGGAAGGCACGGAATTTCGGAACGAACTTGACTTGAAAGGTTTACCGCAAGCCTGTTTCTCTGACCCATGAGATGGAAAGCGACCCAGACCCAACACAGTTCCTGTTTTGTGACTTGTGTGTTCAACGTTTATGATTTATTGATTCCTTCGTTTAAAGCTGCCACCTTCATTTTCACGTTTTAAATATTTTATTTGCAAATCGATCACTTGTTATCTTCGTTTTCATCAGAAAGAAAATGAAATACCCGTCCATCTATAGATATTTTACTCAATTTTTACCTCCCCTGTGAGAATGTGGGATGGACATTCATCATCATCACCAAATTGACGTTTTCGGGTTTTCTGATGATAAGTACACACATACATGCGTTAAATGTATAAATTACACATGGACACACTACAATATCAAGTTCCGTGTGGACACACTTGCAGGCATTGGGCTTTGAAGAAAGGCTCAATGTACCCCCAAGGCAACCAGCGTTCACAATTCTATATTTTTGTTGGCAAAGTTTTGTGCTCCATGTCGTTGCTATGTGAAATCTATCTGCAAAGTTTATTGTTTTAATGTTTGTAGTCCACCTGCTTGAATGGAATTAAAACATCCCTGTTTACTTGGCAACTCTCAACTCGAGGCACATTTTTGCTTTTTCTACAGGTTTCGACTAGAAAAGTGAGGTTGAGGATTTGATTTGCTGATGTACTTTTTTAGTGTTTTAATCAACGTAGAAATAAAAGAAATTTGACCATTCGTTGAGTAAAGATGTTTCTGACAGATACAACAGTTTACTTTACTGATTGAAGTAACACCTACTTCTACCTAGGCTGAAATTGCTGTAATTGTTTGTGATTAGGCCTTGTTTGCCTTTCCCATGTCGTCTCGTCAACAAATAAAACTTTCTATGCCATACCTCGTTGTTACAGAAAAAATAGGTTTATCCAAAACGTAAAACTACGTAATAACAAAGGAATACAATTTCCAAAATATCTCAACGTGAATGAAAGGAAGATGAAACTTTGCCAAACTTGCACATGAACAAATTCATGTCCGAAACAGTAATTACCTTTGGCCAATATTTTCTCAAAATAAACTATATTTTTCCCATACGAGCTGGTCATTCAGAAGCCATGAAACCACTTTATCAGGTGAAAGTTATCAAAGGTAGCACTTTGAGCCCAGCGACCTTCTGACATTTATTCTGACATTTTACTTCACCATTGGATGATAAGTATCTCACTTAATACAGAGTTTTGCTGAAACCATGAAAATATTCACACCAAATGTGGGTGTCATTGTCCACCAAGCAGATGTCAAACTTACTCGTTCAAGTTTACCGAAGTTGGTCATTTGAAGTGTACTAACATGTCAAAAAAGCATACCTTAGTTTAGCTCAGCTCAGGAACCGGATTGCGTGTGAAAGCACAATTTGATGTTAAAAGATAGCATTGCACCAGTACCCACTACACTACATAATAATTCCATCAGTTGCAGTAGGTCAATGGGGAAGGACGGTGGTGGATTCCATGTGCGACTTTCTCTAAATTGAGAAAAATGGACAGACCATGTCAACAAATCAACTCTTTATTCCCCTTTCCTGTTTGTGGGTGGAGTAGGCAAATGAATGCGAGAAGAGTAAAAATAAAATGCATGCACATTTCTACCCTTTGACATTTGATTTGGCAGCATTGAAATTTATTTCCTGTTTTTTATTGTAGCCAATTAATCTTTCAATTTACTCAAGAAAAAAGATTTTCCTTCTTTCTGTCAAGAATGGTGGCGTGATTTTGTTGAAGATAACATTTCTTTTTTCTTTTGGGCAAATGTGTGTGGGATTCAGAATGAGTAGTTGTAATTGTGATTGTTACCGTTGATTTTTCTCCTTAATTTAACAAAAGAGCCGGAATTCCGCTGTCCAAAGGTTGGAGTGGATCTACTACTCCCATCCCCACTGCCTGAGCCTGATGGTGGTGATGGTGGTCCATATCCAGCTTGATCTGCGGAGGGACCGGAAGTTTTTGGACTTGGACTTGGACTTGGTGGTGCGGCATACACAGGGCTGGGATTACTACTTGCAGGCTTAGAATTAGAATACCCTCCCCCACGGCCACGGTCTTCATATGTCACCTCCGCTCTATACCCTTTCTCATCAGCGGTGTAAGTGACAACCTGCAATCTTCCATCGGGCAATAAAACGCTGTACCGGCCTCGGGTATTATGACCGCTTCTCTCTTCTTCGTGACCAAAATCGTTAGCATTTTCTCCTTCGCTCAGCACTGCGTATTGGTACTGGTAATTGGCGATGGTAGACTTGGTTCCCTTGCAATGATATAAAACATTCATTTTATCATATGGACTGCACACACCGTACTTTCACCAACACTTATTCACCACTGCAAATATCTGGGGGACTGAGTGAGTGACAACTAATCATTAATTCAAAATAGCTTCGTGGTGGTATCAAGTATCAACATCAAATTTATCCCACTCATTCACGAGGCGAGATATTTTTTGCTGACAAATAATTTGACAGGCCAAACTAAAGTGTGCGAGGCTGAAGTGAAAGTGGAACACATTAGGTGTGAAGGCTGTACTCATCATCATCATCTACCCTAAGTCTTACTGTCTGTCCAAACAGATACAATTTTAGCTGTCGATTGCATAGGAATAATCCTTTTGTCCTCGTGGCAAGTACTTAAAGAAGAATGAATAAAACCCTTACGTATCCTTCATTGTCGTCCTCGCTGTTTGTGCTTCGTGCCTGTCTCCTGAGTGTAGGGGAATAATCCGCCTGTACAAATGAGATCCCCTCGAAGAAAACTCCGATTGAAATGATAAGGCATATCTGGAGCTGAAAGAGAGGGGAGAATATAAAAGTGGGTTAAGGTGAGAATGACAGAGAGAGAGAAAGCTGTAAAACAGAGAATAATGGCGTGGTTGGTTGACAGCTCACTTTTTATTTCGGCTTTTGCTTTTACCCTCTATTCACCTTCATATGCTCACGGCATTTAGATAGTCAGAGAAAGTTTGGAATAACTTTTACACTCCTTCGATTACTTACCTTGTTGAAGGGTAAAACCATTTTGCTTTCACTTATCCCTCCTCTCTCAAAGCTGGGAGAAAACTTTGGCCAAAGAAGCTCCTGAAATGATTGTCTAATAATGAGGTCCTGGAGAGAATGATTTTCTCATTAAAATCAAAGTCCCAATGAACTAAATTGACAATGTAGAATTAAAAGGACGACGGGTAAAACGTGAATGACGGGAATTGGGCTATTTATACTTCAATTTGTAACAATGATGGTGGTGAAGATGCAAAAACTACTGACCTGTGAATTGAATAACGTATAAAAAACATTCCATTTTGTGCAATAGTTGATGGCTTGCAACCATCATAAGTCATGATTTAATTTAATCAAGTCAGTTAATTGAAACAGGGACGAAATTAGCAATGAAAATGAAAGGAGTGCACCTACTTGCAAAGTTAGAAATAGACCGAGATGACATCACAATTATGATAGTACCTGAGCTTCACTTCACATGCCGTCGATTTCAATAAATCAAATCTATTCGTCCGAAATGGGATTAGATCAGATAATCAAATTAAGTCATGACTATTGTTTGCGCTTTGAGTGCATGTGGACAATATCGAATGAATTTTGAGGATGACAAATAAGTCAGAGACGAGACACAGCTTGTGTAACATTTGTGAGACACACGACCGCATTTTCCATCGCTCCGTTGCATTTTGCATCCTTCTCCACATTGCAACAAAATAGATCTGTAATGCTTAATTGTTTTTTTCGACCGTGACTGGCAGGTGGAAGGACGGTTGGGGGCCATTGTTTTAATTTTCTTATGCAATTGAAGAAGATCCTCATGAATATTGTCACAATTGCAGAATATATATTTTCAACCTAAGAGTCTCCATCCTGACCCGGATCTGAAACCTGAACTGGACAGCTTTATTCTAAAGTCATTTACGTATATTAGTAATGCAAAAGAAACAAAAAATAAATGATTATTGCTGTGTCGTGGTTATCGTCGTTGCAGGGGTGGAGGAATTCAGAAGAGGAAAAACATTTTGTCTAAACAACCCCAAAGCATCTCCTCCCCCTACGAGATAAACATTTCCTGGAGGCCAATAATTACAGACTACCAAAATGTTTCCATTATTCTCAGCAACCCCGACTCCTAAATCTGTGGTCGAGTTCCACATCATGGCACTGAAAGCGTTTGCAAAGGGAATATCAAAGTCGTAGTTTGCCCCATTTTCATACCACCGTCCCACTGCCAGCTTGACTGCGGTTACTTTATCGAAATCATTTGTTCCGAGGGTAAGCATGTAGAGGTTGGAGATGTAGGTCTTGTTGGCTGACCATGGCTCTGGCCCAAAATCATTTGCATTGACTTCGTGATCTGCCCAATCTTGTGCTGCATGGTTCAACTACATTAAGATAAATGTCACACTCAAAAGAACAATGTGAAAGGCATTCCATGAATCTTACTGTGTCATTTAAGTGAAGTGGAGAAGCTCCATGTTGTGATCGGTAGAAGTTGTGATAAGCCAAAGCGTCCAAGACAAATTCAGCTAAAACAAAAAGGTCAATTGACCAACAACCAATCATATAGATAACGCAGTGGAATTACGTATAGGGCTGTCACTGGTGGACGTAATATTTCCATCTAACGTTTGAATTTGAGGGGCAGTGAGACTATTCAGTTCTGACGGTCCATCCAAAGTAAAATGGTGTTGAGCTATTAAATAATACAACAATCACACTTTGCAACAAATCTCATTCCACCCCGCAGCTCTTATCTAATACTTGTGCTGCAGGCTGCCGTGTAGTTCATGAAATCGTCCAAACCATCCCATTTTCCGTAACATTTGCAGACGATCGTCATCTCTGTGAAATCTTGGTCTGATGTACATTTGTACTTGGCAATGGTTCCTTTTTTCGCTCCACTTATCGGGCCTGTGCAGGGAACCTTTTGGTTATTGTCTTTCGGCCTTCGACAACTAATTACTAAATCCTGTAATGCCAGAATACGACTTTTCTATAAATGAAAAAAAAAGATTTTATTTAGCTTTCCTTACTGGAGTCAGGGGCAAAGGAGGACACGGTGTCTTCTTCCCTTGTATTTCGAACGATAGGCTTAAAAATAAGAAAACTACTAACAATTTAAGAACTGCCATCGCATTGAAATTAGGAAATGCCTCTTAAAATCTCAATGCACCCAACACTCATTCTGTCAAGACTGTGTGCTGTAACATCCATGCAACTGGAATTTGGGATAAATTACATCGTCTCATTCAAAATTCAGAAATTATTTCACACCGGTGAGATCATCCCAATTTAGACGAGAACAACAGACAATGCAGTATCTATTCAGGACAAGCTGCCTCGACCCAAGGAAAGATGAGCAAAATGGGCAATAAAGAATGTTGATTTTATCATTTATGGACACCATAACTCTAACGCATTGCATATTTTCAGGGTCAAGTATGTTTCAAATTGTACCAGTTCCACTGTCTGAAGGTGTTGTGTGGAGGTGATAATGAATGAGAATGAAGGATAGAGTATTTAGGAAGCCCATCAACAAAGGCAATAATAAAACAAATAAAAAACTTTTATTAACGACGAAACGAACTGGTAGCTTCTTTAACTTTCTATTACACCTCCTTCCATGGCTGTTTTGCTGGTCCCCATACTTGGAACACATCTTCGGCGTCGGCGTCACAATTAACTAATTGAGAGCGTTACATCATCAGGAAGAATAGTCCACGGGCACTGTTGTCAAATTAACTCAATTAGTAAGCTGGGAAAAGCTCTTTTGTCGAAGATTGAGACTGACAGGAAATATCAAATTATGATCGAAATATCTCACCTTTCTGGACAATTTTCTCCAAAACCGACGCGTTCCTTACATCCTGTGGTACGAGTCATAGATCTATATTCTTCCCAGCTTTCTGCTCGACAGGCGGTGACATTAGAGTGTTGGATAGACTCCTTGTAGTAAACTGCGGCTATTAGGTGACTACATCTCCCTAAAATAGAATGATTCATAATGGAATGTGGTGAGTAGAATCTTAAGCTTAGGTCTCTTCACAAAGTATACCAGAAATCTGTTCAGCAATCATGGAAATTGGATTGGAGTACATATAGCACCGCTCTTGGATCCGACCTAAAACATAGACATAGAAGCTAGTGACAATAATCGACGTGAATAGTGAAGGAATAGAAAAGGTCTCGAACCTCCATTGGGGTAGAAGTCAGAGTGTCCCAGAACCTCATTCAGTCCTTAATAGATAGAGAGAGTGCGTAGAAGATTAAATCACCAAGTTTAATCGGATTATTATTTATTACCAAGCTGTCCCATGTTTGTATGAATGACTTCCACAAACTCGGCATCCTCCTTATCTAATTTTTCATCCACAGCCTTTCGACCCCTGTAAAAGAGTCCTGCTGGGTCCAACCCTGTGATTCTTCCCACCTTACTTTCATGCCCATATTCATTTCTGAGAACATGTCCAGCGATCCCAGCCACATGAGCACCCAGACTAGATCCCAAGATGTGGACCTTGCTAAAGTCTTCCATTACCCCTCGCTTCTTTAGAGTGGCTAAAAATTCAGCAATTTTCTCTCCAACCATTCTCGTACTCTTGACAGACTCTCCATACAGAAGTGGGTTAGGTAACACGGATGGATTCGCAAGAGTGCCCCAGTCAACGCAAATTAGATTCATGGCAGTCTGTGTGCTCTCCATTTTCTCAAAATAGGCTGGTTAATAAAAAACAAAATAATAAGCATTTCTGTTGTTGAAGTTTGAAGTCAATTCGTTATCATATTGCCATCATTATTTCCTTTGTCCTATTACATAAAGCATCCAAGCGGAATTCACGATAAATGCTAAATGCTAACGAGTTTTGTGTGTAGGTAGGTATAAGTCATGTTGTCTGAAGCAGTTTTTTATAGCTCTGCTACTTATTATTTAGTTTGCTGAAATCAATAAATTTACGTGATGATATTTTATGTGTATTTTCCTATAGCTTCATTTAAAAATAGGTAAAGCTATCACATACTTCCTTCCTTCCTCTCCTCAAGATGGTTGTGCGCCACCACACCATGAACTTGCATGCATGATTCTATCTGCCATCACTGAAAGTAGCCGATGCTAATGTAATGTGCTTTATGTTATATGAGTCACGACATGATTGTAGAAACAAAGCATACTGCATGGAAGGAAGCGAGCCGTAACAGTAATAATAAGCAAAAAAGCGAAAGTTTTGTTCTCGTTTAAGTAAGAAAATTTAAATCTTACATAAAGCATAAAAATATCTTGGTCCTGTCAATTGGATAAGTGAGAAATAACGCTAAAACACTCTTTGAACTTACCTTGAACGATTCCTTTTGGGAACATGCGTTTGTCGCAGTGGGAGAGGAAGCCGTGGACCATGATTTTAAATGGAGCATTTGGCTTCAAAGAGCTGACTTTGTTTTCCAATCCAATTTCTTCAATCTTCAGTTCCTCATACTCACTCAAATTCCTTCAGCGATGCAAAGAAAGGAAATTAGCAAAAGCGAAAATTTTTTCGATTGCAAATTACTACTACTCGTCTTTGATGGAAATACTTTCAGAGTATTTACAGCACTCACCTTGGATTTGTGTAAAGCCGGAATTTTATGCTTTGATACGCCGTCTCATTAGTCAGAGTTTCTTCAGGAAATAATGATTCAAATCCAATGTTGATGAGATCTTCAATATTTTGAATTCTAATTTTTGGAGGACCTCCTGGCCTTGACTCATTTGGCAATGATGGAGAAGGTAGTTCTTCTATAAGAGGATGATAGAATTATAATTAGGACTGGAAAAGAAGGTGGCTTCATACGGGAAGCTAAGCTAAGTACCTGAGAAAGCTGCTCCAATTTGCCAGATTATAAGCAGCAAGGTCCAAACAGGCTTACCCGTGGAAAGCATTCTTCAATTTAGGTAGTGCACAGTAAAGTGTATCTAAGGACGGGAGTAGATAGTCACTAAAGTTAATGCTATTAGGGAGCGAAGGACAAACACTTAAAGGAAAGTTGAGATGACTAGAAAGATTAAAGATTCCAATGGTACAGTCACAGTCGTGCAGGGCCTGCCAACTAAATGACTTATGACAGATTCAGATTCGTGGGAATAAGTGAAAGCGTCGAGTTGAGATTGCTCGTTTACGTTTTATCACTTAATTGCAAGACTGATGCTAAAAGTTGTGTGCTGCCTTACTTTTGCAGTAGAGTGACTGAAGTCTAGTTTGACTCATTGCATTTAAATTGAAGTTAGTTTTTTGTGGTACCCCCAAACCTAAATTTTTTTGCATTACCTATTTAATAGTTGTTTCCTGTCGTGTCATTTATTTGCAGTACTGCAAGATGCAAGAAGGTGCAGTGACTTCAACTGATATAAATGCACATAACGCATCGCGTGGTGCACAATGCACCCTAATTTTGAATCATTCATCTGTGTAGGAGTCAGGAGGTTGGCTTTATTATGCTTATGACGTCTCATGAAATGCATCTTGAATAATGTAATTGTTCCTCGTAGAGAGGCTATACTTCCTTCCGTTTATATGTGCGATTAACATTAATTATTGATGTAGATTCTTAACATTAAGATTCTTAATGAACATAAAATTCTCAAGTGTCTCATAAATCAACATGAGGTGCAGATAGATAACCCTATTTGCATTTGGTTTGAGATATTGACTGAACTACTTTTTTAGTCCGTTTTCTCCAAATCCTGCTTGCAATGGAAAAGTTTTGTGTCCTCCACTTTTCATAAATCTTTGTAGCCTCTTCAATTGTGTTCCCTAAGTAAGCAGGTATATACAACAATTGCAATGTATTTTTCGTAGGATTAGATCATGCAAAATACTCTCAGGGAAATGTGGTACCTTTTGGTGTTGGAGAAAATTCCATTTGGCTTCGTGTAAAAGGCGTTTCAACTTTTTCTAACAATTGCGCTCGAAACCGATTATAGTTAAAGGGATTGCCAGAAATGAGAGACGAATTAAGAGCCATGATAAAACTTTCCCAACGTGGCTTGTAGTAATACTTCATGCATCCTTGAAAATATATCCTATTTTAAAATAATAAGCTTTGAAAACTTTTAAGAAATAGTTTTACCGGCCCACTGCTTGGCTGCGTAATCCGAAATCTCTCCAGTTGGACCCCATAAAGTAATTTGATTTAAGGCGTTATATCGTAGATTCCCTATATCCTGCTATGGACAGTATCATTTACAAAATATGATTCCTAAGGTTCAGTAATTTCATTCCGTGTGCAGGACTCACGTCTCCCCATGATTCCGCATCTTTTATCCAAGTCCCAAGTAGAAATCTTTCATTCGACCCCAAAATTGACTCCATATCATCAAGAATGAAAAGCAGATTCTTGGACTGCCCTCTTTGTGTGTAACATATATTCAACAAGATTATCAAATGGAAAACATGTAAGTGTCCTTACGCAAATATCTCAATCTGCCCCTTTCGAAAACTGTCCACCATTTTTGCGTAAAAGAGGGCAAATAGTAGTTGCAGAAATTGTCTTGTGATATTGACCACGTCGTATCTAAAAAGCGTCGACTTTACCAACTGCGGACGAGTGCTTGCTGTTTTCAAAAGTCGTACCAGACACTGTTTTATGTCATTTGGGTTGTACCAGATCTTCAAAATGAACATGATTAATACTTGTTTTGGGATTTAATCCTGCACTTGTGTACCTACTTCTTCCCTCATTCTTAATGATGGTCGTTTCACAATCACAGAGCGTCCGTTATTAACAAAGTCACGTGGGGCGTTGTAGACGCCATTCTAGATGAATTAGGTTCAAATAAGTAATCTTGAAATTGAGGGTCGACGACTCACTCTCAGAATTTGCCACATTTCCTGAAGCCTGTGGTCCACTGTTCCATATCGTCGATTCGTATATTCAGAAATCCTACCGCAAAAATGTTTCTGATTTACTTGTGAGAGATAATTCATTAAAAAGCACTTACCATCCGGTAACGGAGAAGCTTTCAATTCTCCACGAAGTGTCGTAAAGGAATTCAAAAATTATCGAATTTTGATTAATTCCTTCTGGGGTTGCCCCAATTCCCAAATATTGGTCAAAACTTGCGTTTCCTCGAACAGCAAAAATACCCTTTTAGAAAATGTTCACAGATTCGTAAGGATACCAAAACCAATTCATTGCATCTCACGTCATGAACAGCGTCGAGATTAGCGAACATATTCAGTGTACCCCCAAAATTTTGAAGCATAGACCTAAAATTGAACCAAAATTTTTATCATTATCTGATGGGAAGAGTAAATCTACAATTGGCACCAAATGAACTTGTGCCCAAAGAAGTTGTCCAGTTTTGAATAAAGAGGTCGGCGTTCAGCTTCTAAATCCAGAATTATTGCATTTCCCTGTAGCAATATGTAATAAA
This sequence comes from Isotomiella minor, assembly GCA_034696445.1. Lineage (NCBI taxonomy): Eukaryota > Metazoa > Arthropoda > Collembola > Entomobryomorpha > Isotomidae > Isotomiella > Isotomiella minor. Next base: position 18,810 of record JAQIWU010000584.1, read on the forward strand.
TACGTTAAACACGAGACTCTCCTAATTGTTGTATGGATCCTTACCACAGCCACCCCCTCCAAGTACGCTTTAACATTTTCTGTTGCCCAGAAAGGAGACTGAAACACCCACGACTGCATCATCCTGCAAAAGCAGATGTGACCGGTACATTTAGTAATGCTTTGTCGATGTCAACTATCTGACTTATGCACCAACCAAACGGCTTTGGGGTCCGCAAGAGCCATTGCCGCATACGTAGCCTCCGCTGCCGTTTTGAGAAAAAGAGTGGAATTTTCTGAAGGGTCATTTTCGTTGAATGTGTCACAGCTATAAACGTGGTTTGTCTCTACTTCGGCGATTAACTACCAAATACATAAACCGAACAAGTCTTAGAAGTTGGAGACTTTGAAATTAAGATTCATTTTCTAACCTCTGTCAAAAATAGCTTCCCAATTTCTCTAAACCAGGGATCATTTGGAGGTAACATGTACGTTGCATATGAAGAGTTAAAGCCATTCCATGAAGGGTGCTTAATAATTGTCCCGTTGAACCATGGACGGGTTGACAAGTCTGGCACATTCCCAGCAAAGCATGGAAGAACCGGAGTCATACCTAAGTTTCTCATTCGATCGATGATTTTGTGAAGAAGGGCTAACTTCTGTTGAAAAAAACTGTCATGAGTGGGACCACCCCACGTATTGACGTTTCCCATTCTCCACCTAAAAAATACTTTTTCATTTTCACGTACTCCGGCAAGGCATGACTTACCATGCTAAAAATGCAGGTCCCGTGACGTAGTCAGAAAGGAACTCTGTTGAAAATCCGAATTTTTCATACACCCTTCTCCAAATTTCCTCTTGTCCTGTGAATGCTAAGGGCATGTTGATACCGTGAAAAGCCATCCAGTCAATCTCCTTTTCCCACTTGGTCCAGTTCCACCAGACGTAGGAGTAGCTGTCCGTGCACACATTTTGGTAGTACCGGAACCTGTGAAGTAATTGTGAAGATGTAGGCAACGTCAAGCGTTGTTCAACAGCGATGATTACTTGTCCACAAGGTTCTTCTGATAAGTCACAAGAGGTAAAGGATTGGGCAGTGATAGCTGCTCTCCTTCCCATGCAATCTGGCAGTGACAATGATACTTGAGGTAATCATTCACTCCATACAGTGCAGCGACGCCCGTTGTGCCAGTGATTACCACAATTCCAGAAACGTCTTCATAGTCAACCTAAAAATACAATTTCAATTTTTCTGTAGCTTTTACAGGTTGATTGTCTTCCTCACCTGAAAAGAGTCGTAGGAATTTGAAAGGTTTGGATCAACACGTATAGTTATATCCCGGCTTCTATGACCCAGCAGGCGTTCCACTGCCTTTTGTGCAGTATCTCTTTGTACCGGAGGAGAGATTTTCGATTGCACATGTTTTATATCTGTTGGTGACAAGGACAAAATGCGACTTTAGCACCGTTTAGTTATTGTTCCCCTCACACACTCACTTCCATCATCACTCGCAGGATTGTTGTAGACTCGGTAATGCGGTTCGTGGCTGTTCTCCAATTGTTCCAGGCAGTATATGTCATAGGTGAGGGAAATGAGAATAAGCAAAGTAATGGTCACATGCTCCATCGGGGGAAACTTAACGGGATATTTATTTCAGTGCTTTCGACAAGTCAAATAATTTAGTTAAAATGATACTTATTGGACGGTCTGGGCAGCGGGGATATAATATTTCACCTCGCTTGACGCATTAGCTAGCAGACTATGATAAATGACAAAATCCATTGTGCCGTATAAAGTACAAAGTCAGTGTGTCGGAGATATGTTGAGAGTTCAGTTGAGTGACATGCATGTGCAAGTAAATATGAAGTGGTTGATTAAACATCAACAAACATTCATTTGAAAAGAAGTTGTCAAATCTCAAACCTAAATAAAACAGCCCAATAAAAACCAATTAATAGGAACTCAAATTGACTTGGAGGATGCATTTTTAGTGCAGCGTTTTTAATGGAATTGTCCCTCGTGATGAGGCGGATTGTGACGAGAGGATGGAGTGCTGTGCTTTTCCAGACGGTTGAGGAACCTTCATTCCTTCTTCCCCCTCACTACCCGTACTTCCAAAGATATCATGCATGAATTCAGGAACATTGCTGTCTCTTGAGGGTTTAAAGAATCCTGGAGTGCACACTTCCACCTCTTTCTTTGGTAGTCCTCCGACTTTATCCATCAGCCAGTAGGTTTGCATTTCACCCTTACCCTGCGGTGAAAAGAGAAAGTTTTAGTGTGAAACCCTGTATAAATTAATTAATGTCAGTGCATGCATGCCTTTATTTCCAAAGGTCCTCGTGATTCGGTTATGTAGCCACCAAGGTCATCCAAAATGACTTTAGTATTCTCCGTGAGATGAATTTTCATGGCTGTGAAAAAATGTCAAGAAGAGTAAGTGGGACATCAATTTTGTCATGTCCTATTTCAACCTTCTCCGTGACTTTCCATTCTGCTAGCCACGTTTATGCTGTCACCAAACAGACAGTATCGGGGCATCTTGGTACTTTTGGTTCAAACGTTAAATACAATCATTATAAAGGCTAACCGCACACATTAAGCACTCCTTACTCACCCCACCACACCGGCCACACAATGTCCACTGTTGACTCCAACCCGTATTTGCAAAGGAACTCCGGGGCGATGTGGGATTTGAAAGTGTTGCACTCCAGCAATCAGATCCAGAGCCTAGAGTTCAGTTTTTTTATACAAAAAGTATCTCATTTGAATAGAAATGCTTATGCCGACAGGTACCATTGTGCAGATTTCTCCAGCATGTCTGTTTTCATTTCGAAGGGGCAACCCAGACACGACCTGCAATTTTTTCAATTTAGTGAGTGAAAACCAAATTACATTTGCTCTTTGTTACTCACCATGTAAGCATCACCGATGGTTTCTACTTTATACACGTCATAGAGCTCAATTTTGGAATCAAACAGTTTGTAAAGACTGTTCAACATCACGATTATCTATGCAAACAGTCAATTTCAAACCAAGTCCAAAGGGCTCACAGGACAAAGGATAATGCAAATGTGATTCATGCATGAATACCTCCATTGGGGAAGATGATGAAGAGAGCTTGGTGAAACTAACAATGTCGCTGAAGTAGATTGTCACGCATTCAAAATTCTCTGCCGGAACTTGCCTGTTCTTCTTTAGCTGACGAATAACAATTTCCGGAAGCATTTGTTTCAAGAGTTTTTCAGACTTTCGCTTTTCTCTCTTTAGCTGGATGGATTTTTCATTCAGGTCCATTGAATAGCTCTACAAAAATGCACAAAGCAAGGCATGAAAGTCATTTATGCATGCGTGAAACGAGTTTATTACTTGGATGGTGAAAGTCACTTTCCTCGTTAAAAGCAGGAGGAGAGGAGAAACGGAAAGCACGACGGCTAACAGGAAAGCCGCAATTACTTGCTTAGTTGTGGCTGAACGAATTTCATCTTTGACTTGGTCCCTACGATGATCAATCAAAGATTGGTTTGTTGATGTCGCCATCAACTTTGGCCCATTAATTAAAAGTTGACTTACTCAATCAATTCCCGTAATTGAGACTGAAAAATACGCAGCTCTGCAATGTAGTCGGTCATGTTGGAGTAATAGATTTTAGCAGCGGAAGAATTTGCAGAAGTTTCAGAAGCCAAGTTTCTATAAACCATAGCCCTCCTGGAATAAATGGCGTGATCATATTCATACAGGAACGCATATTTTGAGTGATAAAGCATGCTCTCTAGAGAGTTACCTTTCCTCAAGACTTTGAAACCCGGCCTCATATCCCTTAGACTTCCAAGATTGACCAATATATTTCTCCCAAAGGATGCTGACCTCTGCAGAATAGCTCTTGGTAGTGTTGAGATAATCAGAGGCCAGGGAGTCGAATTGAATATACTTGTTGTACGAGGCTTGGGTCAGGATTCCTTTTCCAAAGTAATATAACCCGTAGACCATGGATATGCTGTAGTTCTCAATCGCCTTTATGACGTTCATGTACGCAATTAGTGGCCTGAAAGGTGACACCGAGGAAAATAGAAAATCCAGATAATGACCATTATTTTGTCATCCCCCAATAAAACTAAATTTGTCTAACAAAGTGTGCAGGAAAAGGAAACGAACGTGGGATGGATGGATTTAGTTTCACTTTTCTTTCGAGAAAAAGTTACTTTGTGGGCTATTATTATAATACATAATATATCTAATTATTGTAATGCAATTTATGTACTTACTTCCACACGCCGGTTGACTTTGTTTTCCTTATCCGTTGATTCAATAACTCCAGTATTGCATCATTAGCGACATTGTACCATATAAGTTCTTCTAATGAGGTATCGTCTGTAGCTCCCGTGGCTTCGCTACTTTTCATAGTCCGAGAAAACAAATTGTGCATGCATAGCAAAAACATCATTCTCCCCAATTGTAACGCTTGAAACTTACCTCGTCCGGAATACTCGTTCTCTCTTATTCCTATACACATGGAGGACGCATATTGGAGTAAAAAAAGATGCTCAAGATCAGTCAAGTGAAAGTCAGTTATCTTACCCGATGGAAATTATTGAGGGCACATAGGTAGCGACGTAGTCCGAAAGCTCCGTTATTATGAAATCAGTCCTTTCAAAACGTGGATTCATAGCGGTCCTGCATTTTGAAACACGAGCACGAGCGTCTGTTAATTCTTCTAGAATTGAAGTGCGGTTTCGGAAATGGAAAGGGGCATCTGAATCTGATGGTGAGGCAGAGATATGAGAGTGCCTAGACGCAGAGCTATGGGAGAGGTTTTCTGTGGTAGTGGGGGGGAGTAGTACACTAATAAGTGACATTCGATACAACAAAGCATCAGTAGCTATTACAAATGGTATAGGCACAATGTGCATGAGAATCGACAGGTGAGCACTATTATGGGCACTATTAGAAGGGGTAGGGGGGAAGCAGAAATTAGACAGAGACGCTTGGGTAAGGGAAACAATATCAATAACACGGCAGGTTCATAACAAAGCTCATTATCTTCATTCATTGATCACAACAACTAAACTCACTAATATAAATAACACACTAATCATCAATTGGTCTTATAAGCTCAAGCTGCTGAGCTTAGCTTAGCTTAGCTGAGAGACTACCCGACGAATCGAAATTGAGAGGGCAATTAATCCAATTCTTCAGAGAAAACAATAAACTTCTCTTGTGTTTGTTTCTTTTCTAGAAAAAAATAATGAGTCGTTCAAAACAAACGCAGTTGCCTGAACCGGCAATATATATCAATGCAAACAGACACGTGTAGGCTCAAGGAAATAAGGTAAATATATCAGTTTCTCCTGCATCTGACTTTCCCTTCCAATCATAAATGAGTTGCTATTTTTAAAACGAATATTGCATAATTTGCAAAGTACT
>JAQIWU010000585.1:0-24209 GCA_034696445.1 Isotomiella minor
CAAACGGATGACGATATCATTTCATTTCTATAGTTAGTTACTTAGTAGTTGTAAACTGCACCCGTCTCGACGAAAGTTAAGTTCATGTTTGACTGGCAAGTATGCAAGAATCGCTCTAGAGTTTTTAGCTTCGCTTTGTTGACTGTCATTCACTCCGACTAATTTTGTTCTTCTGACTTCCTTTTTTTAAACTTCAAACTTCATACCTATCATCAGGGTTACATGAAAAAAGTGAAGATGAGTGATAGCAACCTGGCTTTCTTGACAAAAAATGTAGAGGCACGACAAAATTGAAGTGGAGGATTAAAAAACGCAGTGTAGTATTTTATTTTGGCGTAGCAGTGACACTGCAATTCTTGAGTGAGCATTAAATTCGCCAGGATTTGATCTGAAAGCTGTACAATTTTTTGTCAAGATTTGTTTGCTTTTCTACCTGTCATCTACTTAGCCATCTTATAATTTTATGGAATCCTTGCTGCGTTTATTATCATCATCTCGTCCCACCACCATAGGATTACCTGACGAATGCTGTAGTGAGAGGGATAGATTATTATTTTGCTGACGACGAAAGAGAAGGTCGAAGCAAAGACGATGACTCACCCCCGCACCATATATGAAGCAACTTAGACTTAAGTAGGTAACTTGGAATTGCACTGGTGGTTGGTAATCACCATCACCTTAATGGATCAACCCATTTTCCACTATTCTTCACTATCTCTCTCCTTTATTTCCATTAAAAACCACCTACGCAACCAATTTTTGCTAGCGTGCCATTCTATGACTGGAAGGAATGAAAACAACACAGTCTGCTCTGTCCAGGCAGCGTCGGTTTGAGTTCCCTTATTGGTATGTTGACTAATGACTCATTGTTCAACGTATTTTTTATTGAAATAAAACGATTCAATTTTAAAAACTTCAGTGCGTCCAGCCAGTCTGGAGAATTACAATTTATTACACCCAAGGGAATTTTGCGACAGGTGCATAAAAATTATCAAACGTGACCAATACTACTGCATTCTTGTGAAGCTCTGACTCATATAACACCTTGTTTCGGGAAACAAAAACCATCCTCGATCCTCAATACGAATTTAAACATCCTTCTTTGGCTACCTAATCATTTTGTTAACATGACCATATTTTGTTAGGCATTTTTCAAAAATTGAATGTAACTGTTGCCTTATTTCGTCCTCGTTATGCTATCAACGTTTTTTTATAGAGTAGGCAAATGATTTAATTCTAACTCAAAAACTCATTCATTTCAATTTTCCGACCGACACGGCAGACTGATTCTCTGCCCTCATGCAATGTAACTCTGTGCTGTAGTTTTGAATCCACTACAGTAATTATGTAAGGAAACCCTTGGGAACCTTTAAAACATTCGGCCATTGGCCACTCACGAGAAAATGTCATCAACATTTAATTAGAATTCATAATTTTTTGTCCTCCCTGGTCACATACCATGCAGGAATAATGTTATATTTTTTACATGATAAAAGTGTGACTTCTCGTCAAATCCCAATGTTACCTTACCTAGTCTATTTCTTGCCTTTATATTTTTTTAAGATTCACGTAATTTTGAAAGAATTACTCGCCTTTTGACTTTGTAATAAAATCGCATGAAGTCAGTTATTTTTTATATACAAGAGCGTGGCGTGGCTGGTCGTCACGGTGAGTGATAATGTGTATAATACTTTATTAAACACATAATGAGTAAAGATAAGTGGGATTTTCTGTTACTAATACCGTTTTCATACTTCATAATACCTGAGCAGAGCAGCAGCAACAAATTATATCTAGCATTTTTTTTTATTTTAAATATTTTTGTGTTACGTGAACTTTTAAGCTTTTTGTTTAATGTTTTATATCCATCTCTCTCTCTTAGTCGCACACGATGAATTATTAACCCTACATATTTTATACAGCGGAATGAAATTGGTTTAATTTAATTACCTATTTACGACGATGATAAAATAAAGGTGGTGAGGAGTTGGTGGACCCTGAAGATCGTTTCTGACGAAGGGACGATTAGAAGTGAACGTTTGATTCCTTCACCATGAGGACACTGCTGCCGATACTGTCATGCAAAGTGGATGTGATGACAATTATCTAATGGTATCTATGTAAATATCCAACCCCAACTTGACCGGGGGTGTAGTAAGACAGCAACCACTTCCAAAAGTATTTGTGCTCCACTACTGGACACTTGTTTCCACACTGAGAGCACTAAAGTCACTGGAGGAAACGGGAAGGAGAAAGCACACGAGTTCCTCCTGACAGTGGGATTCAGATAGCTTCTTTCCCTTCTTCCGTTTCACAGGCTGAAGAAAGACTGAAAGGCAGAGAGGTGAAACCTCTAGAACACATAGCACAAAGCGTCATGGTTCGTACTACGTACGTACTACATATACTCCCACCACCACCAGCTAAAAACGAGGAGAGTGAGTCAATTGGTTCGTATCGTTGTGCGCCTCTTAACTTGAATCAAATCTCTCCTCTCCTTCCCGATTATGCATATTATGTGTGTGTGTAGCAACTCTCCGCTTATGTTTCATTCAAGTCTGATTTTTTGATGAGAGAAGAGCAGTGGAGCAATTGCGATGCTGCATATAGATAAAAGTTAAACCGCATAATAAGTAAAATACACTTAAAACGGAGGATTTTGTATGTGTTGTGTTGTGAGAGACAAGTCTTTTACCATTTATTTACGGCACTCACTCTCTCATTATTTGCAAAATAGACTCGACTCGAGTAGATTTGGACATGTGGATGGAAACTTACCATGCATTGCATGTTGAGTTGGCACGTTGATTTGTCCTCCAGAGTTTATGTTTCTGCGTTGTGTTCTGCTTTTATGTAAGGCAAGGCCTTGCTTTGCTCTGCTCTTGCTGTCTCCTCTCACTTCAAGACGATTTTGGTTTTGCAATGGTAATGATACAGATTCGTCAAGATTGCGTCAGTCATCGCAAGTTGACGGCCCACAAGACATAGCGTTGACGACTCTCTCCAGCTCTCTCTCTCTGAAATGATTGTATTGCGGTCAAGTATGTATACTTGCGGATTTACAAAACGCAGAATAAAAAAATGTTGATTATGCAAAATAAAGTGTTGCAAAAGCGGGGATGAAAATGAGAATCTTTCTTCTAATTTGACTTTCATCATTTGAAGCTCTCTGAGTTCTGAGAGAACGAGAGAGAGGGAGATTAATCATCATTTTGATCTGACTTAATTTTCATACGCCTTTTTATTATTCTTTTCATTTAACGTCACACTACAGTTGAACTAACTGCTTAATCTACAGAGAAATTTACATGGCTGCATATTTATTTCCAACCTACGACTCATTCCAGCCTCTGGAAAAGTGAGACGAAAGTTTGCAGAAATAATTTTTGTGCCTAAGATCCTGGACCAAATGACCAAATCATCATACTTGACCATTGTTAGAGGCCCTTCTACGTTGTTTTTTTTAATGAAAAAGAAAAATGAGATGGGTGGGATGAGCTGTTAAATGTCCCTGTTTAAAGATAACATTAACTCACAGTTGGGGTTTTAATTTCAGTTCCTCCCTCTTTATAGTAGTAATGTTCACGACGATATAGCCGTTGTAATAATTAATGTTTAATGGGCGACTCTCTGTACTCTTTTTGTGCAACCCAGCTCCTTCATAGCTCAAGGTTCATTTGTTTAAAAAAAGAAGGTGGAACAACCATATTTGCAACAACTATTTTGTCTCTGGTTCACACCTTTGTCTCACTGTCTTGTTTCTTGTCTGGCGAGGCAGGATTTTTTGTACCTAGTGATCCATTTTGGAATGCAGCAATTACAAACAACAACAAGGACAAAGGTAGAATGTGCGACTATTTATTTGTTGCCAACACGATGCGTGTATATCTATGATGAGATTGTCCACTTTTTGCTACAAAAAACTGGCTTGGCTTTTGTCTCAAGTTGCTCTCCATACTTTTTCCCTTTTCTTTCAGAACGCTCTCTGCCATATTTGCTTCCAAGCAAAGCAGAGTTGAGGAGAAACTTACTCGAAACTTTGTGGAAAGGGAGCGCAGTCAACACGACGGAAAATTGTGTGGAAGAGTGGATGATGAGGCGAGGAGAAAGGGAAAGGCCTAGGTTTTGATTCAACATTGCCAATCTTAAATTGAAGATATCATGCCCACAGTTTTTATAGTCATGTCGATCCCTTTACTTCGTGGTGCTCTCAACATTTTATCTAGTCAAATAAAAATTGCTTTAGAACTATTTTTCTTATACCTTTAAAATTGGTCATGTATGAAAAAGTACTTCAAATCTATAAGGCATTTGATGCTTGATCGGTTACACAATTCACAAGTGTAGAAAAGATTTGTATGCTGTTTCCAACAATAAAAAGAATCAATAACGAAAGACCAGACTTTTCATACAAAGTGCCTCCTGCAAGCAATAATTAATAATACTTCAAGGCTTTAGAATAGTGCATTAAAACATTTCTCAAGCTTTTGGCAAACATGAATCAAATCAACCTGGATTCTGATTCTACTTTATAAAGCAAATCTCTTCCCATCCATATAATCTGACTAAATCTTCTTTGAGTGTCTCTGTTTTGCAAGTTTCCTCGGCTAGACAAACTTTCTGTCAATGGTGTTTATTTTATTCTGCAGTCGTTTTTGTGATGAAATGATTTTCCACTAAGTCAGCCAGAGTTTGTCCTGGGAAGGTGGGAGAGCGAGGCTCAGTCAGTAAGACAACGGTTTTTGCAGATTTTGGGACGAGAGAGAAAGTAAAGACGGAGAGTGAGACTGGTAAAACTAAAGGAAAGGTTTTTGCACAAGAACTCGCAGTAGCCAGCTTTAGTGAGAACATGCACATGCTCGCTCACTTACCTTACTTACTTTCTCCAAACCCAACTCTCTCACACCGACTACAGAGTAACAACACCAATCTTTCTTAGTTCGGTTTACTGTTTTTCTCCACTTCGTCTTGGTGGGTTGGCTGGCTACATATACACACAAAGATACAATAGTCAGTCAGTAAATAGAGTCCCACACTCGCCAAAAGAAGAGTGAAAGAATAGTTGCTCGGTTTAACAAGCTCTCCTCTGCTCTGCTCCACCGGCTTTATATATCAGCTTTTCACTTCCCCTCATTTATCAGTGCTCATGTGGAACTTGAGCCAAGTGGTTCTTTCTGTTTCAACTTAGTGAGAAGTGCGCTGTCAGCTTCTGCTTCATCATACGAATACAATTTGTTAAAAGGACAGAGTGACTATCTTCTATTGATTAAAAGAAAATAAGATAAAAAGGAAAGTTTTCAGTTAAAAATTAAATTTCCCAAGCTAAAATTTGTACATTACTGATTGTGTGAGTCAAAAACGGAAGGAATTTTGTGACGTGTTACAATTGTGTTACATTTACAACATTGGCCAATTCTGCATGTTAGTGGATTCTTGAAATGTCGAAAGATTCAAAACTTTCTCTAGCGGATTTGAAGAAGAAGAAATATAAGAGTTGAACTACTTTGTACTTTTGTGAAAGCCTTTCTCTCTTTTGGGCCCCATTTTCACAAGAAATGTGAGGTTTCTTTCATTATACTACTGCTGTGCTTTTACCAGTTTATTTATCTCCTCCAAGATCAAAAAGTGTGCTATTATTATCCTGCAAGTAGCATAATAATGGTAACTCACACCATACCAACACCACCACTTTCACCACGCAGCCACACATTAAACCCTACAATTAAATGCAGCAAGAGGAGGAGGAGGGAAGAAAATATAGGATGAATATAGTAGAAGGGAATTATAAGTACGTCGAAAACTTAAAAAGAGAAAACTTTGGACTGACTTGAACTATGCCTTCTTGGAATTAAAAGTATACCAGTCAGGCTTCGTAGACGGATTGACGCACCATTACATTGATTGTATTTAATTACGTCTTTTTGACTTTGAGCCTCATATGGTTGGAATCGTGTAACAAGTGCCGAGCTGCCCTTCTCATTTCTGCTGACCGTTAAGGTTAATCGGCTGTCCAAAGACGGGAAAGATATAAGATTGGGGGAAAGTGAGACGGTTTCCCGTGAAAGTACCTGTTTTTATTAAAAGCATACTGTCTCTATACTGCACATGTATGTGCGATCTCATTAACCAACTTCATAAAGAACATTGTGAGGACAATTAATCTTGGACTTATAAAGAAGAAGAGTGTGCAGGGAAGGAGTCGGTGGTAATAAAATAATAAAAGCATCAGTCCCAGACGACCGTTGCTGCTACTACATACTTTTCCTCTGTGGTCGGTCAGAAGAGACAAGGAGTGAAAGTGTCTTCAGATTACTTCAAGTGCTTGCTCTTCTACATAATAACAAATATCTCTCCTGAAATAAAAGAGAAGAAGAAGGGAAGAAGAAAGGAAGGTTGACAAGGTTCGTTTAAAACTTTCCTTATGTGCCCTCTTCTTCACACACATTCCCTCGCCTCTCCTCACTTGGCGTAACTGTCTCTTCCACAATCTTAATAGTTTACACTAAAGAGTGAAAGTGAAACTGAACATTAAAAAGTTTTCTCTTTCTCTGTCTGCAAGGGAAAGTCAAAGGAGAGAAAGTTGTGTGTTGACTTGACTTTTACAGAAAGTGGTTTACGTTCCGTTGAAAAGTGAGTAAGTTCCTCTGCCTGATGATAAGGCGGTTACGGTTGCAGAATTTGAGTAGTTTATAACTGACGACAACTATATAGATATTTTATGTTGCCGTCTCCTGACTAGACGTGGTTTGCGTATAGTACATCATCGGTAGCTTATGAATAGAAATGAAACTGAGAACAACCTGGTGCTTGTGTCCTTAAATGAAATCCAGTAAGTGTACTTCCACTGTCACTGTCATACTTGCATCAAATATTTTTAGCATGGTATTTTTACGTTACTCTGTCTGACGGTGTCATGTTACCTACATTCATTCTGGAATTCAATCCATGCATACTATTACGCTAAGGCCAAGGTATTTCTATTTCCAGCTACACATTTTTTTGTGACGTTGTCAGTCAGTCAGTCAGTCAGTTGTCGCAATCGGGATTCAAGTAGTGTAGTGCAGAAGAAGTATTGAGAGCAACGACGTATAGGGACTAATTATTCAATAAATTACATCCTGTGACTTCCAAACGTTACTTTACATACAATTTGAGAGAGGAAGAGTGATAAATATCAGGACCAGAATTAGAAATTAGAATAAAAAAAATCAGGGCATTCATTTAGCTCTGGTGCATAAGATTGCATGAGTTAACCTACTTTCCTTTGGCAAATGTCAGCTAATCTTGCTTAAAACCCAAGAAACTCGCTTGCTTGGTTCACATTTCTTATCCTTTCCTTTTTCTCCTACATCACTCAATTCAATTCCATGTCTACCCATTCCTTCCAAACGAACCAGTCTCTCGTCTCGTCTCATGTCCTTGTGAATTTCACTTGCACTGCACAGCACTGCAGTAAAAAGTTGGGAAAGACAGATAGACCGTTCAGCTCAAGGAACGTGAAGAGTAATGGTAAAAGGATTTTCCATGAGAATCATCCCAACGTTTCTTTCTCTTCACACAGTTATTGCATACTTTGGTTACAATTGTGTCCAACTTATCATTGCTTCTATATGTATTTATTCTAAATAATCAACGTACAATGTAACGTGCGAAGCGAACTCGGGTGTCTATCCTTTATCCGTGGATTTGTAGGTATTGTTAAAAAAAATGGAATAGCTGTAGATTTTAAAGTAATCGATACCGTTTTTGATACCTCGTCTTATCAAGAGAGAAATATGTGAGGGATAACTTTTTCAGACGGTGGATTTGATGAACGATTTCCCTTGCAATAGAATTCAGCAAACGTGCGAAGGTAGTTATATGTATCTAGATCATTTATCAAAGAGTTGACCTTTCCTTTTACTCAACCATCTAAAAACTGTCAATATCTGCAGCGTTAATAAAGTGCTGTTATGGAATCTAAACTTCTCTCTCTCTCCTTTTTAACGAGATTCAAACTAAGGCTCATCCATTATCCAATTAAAGGGCATCATAATCATAAATTTTAAAAAGAAACTTTCCCGACATGAATTAAATATTTTGATAAGAGCAACTTTTCTCATTATTCGACGCAAAGCACAAGAGAGTACGAGAACAGTAGAGACATGAGAAAATAAGGATGCACGAGAGACATTTACATTACACACATCCCATTTTTATGCTGGCGAAATAGATTCTGACACTGAAATACGTATATATATAGCAAACACACTTAAGATATTACCACACAATTCATCAACAGCATCACTGAAGGATGTTCTCTTGGTGGAAATTACGAAAACTACAAAGTGTTGTGGGCAAGGCAAGGAAAAGTTGGCAAAGGTTTTGATCCAATGCACGATTCCTCTCTCTCTCCTCTTTGCATGTAGTGCATTGTTTGTTTGTTACACACGCCCATAGGTTTAAATTCGCAAGTACTACAAGAGAGAGAGAGAGCATTGCATAATTTTGGGTTTTTTAAGGTGACGAGCTGGAAGCTCGAAGGAGATTTAAATGAGAATGTGAACCAATGGGATACGGTCTACATTTGTTTTTAATTTATTTCTTGATGTCACAGAATATTGCAGAAAACCGAGAGGGGAAAGTGTGAAGTGAAATGAAATGAAATGAAAGCGAGGCACTTTTAGACTTGCCATTTGGAGAAAGAAGTACCCAATTCATTAAAAGAGCTCTGGAATATTTGTGCCTTTATTTTGTCACGACGACGACGCTGGTGGTGTGATGTCCCTGGTTGTACCTCTGGTTGTCACGAATTAAAAATTTAGACCCAAGTCATTTACATGTAAGTAGACAAGGCTCTAGACAGGGTTTCTCTGTATTTGAACTGCAGTGTACAAAAAGTAAGTGTGAGTGTTGTGTGTGTGTGGGTGATGCCAGAGGATACAATTGTGGTCACGATACCATCCTTCAAACGAAGAAAGTGTGTAGTTTTGGAAGAATAGAATGAATGAAAGTGGAAATTATTTATCACATATTCATAACATACAAACAGCTTTCTTTCCCCCTCTCCACCAATTTTTTTTACGGCATGATGGCTATGAGCTATGTCGTTTTTTATTATTAGTGTCATTTACTTCGCATCACAAAAAAAAGATACACTTTACCTGGCCGCCTAATAATAACACTGTTAATAATACAATACACATCGTTGTTTTTTTTATCTGATGTTCTCTTGTGAGTAAATAAATACGCCTTTCTGTTGACGATGCCCACTTTCACTCCAGCCTTTCCTAAGTGTCATCTTCTTCTTGGGCCTTCCACACAGGAAGGAAGATGAGGAGAAAGAAGACGAGGTTTTTGCTGGTGTTGATTTGATTTGATGTTGATGAAAGGATCTCTCTCTAAAATAAAACAGGCAGGCAGCAGCGGTATTCAGATTTTATGGTGTTGTGGAACATGACAGGATCATTAGCATTTAATGACATTATACAATATGCCGTAACAAACTCATTACCACCCACAGTGCTGCTATCCGCATATAGCGCAACTCTCATCATCAGCATCTTAATTTTCCTCGACTGTCTTTCCTTTCTTTCTCTGCATTTTTGTGTGTCTCTCCTCCTCCCACTCCAGGTTGCAAACAGCGCAGTAGGAAAAAATAACCCGTCACACATATATATTCTAGAATGATGATGATGGTTGGTGGTGGTGGTGGTGGTAGCAATAAACGGGATGGATTATTCTCTTATTATCATCCATGGAGTGGTGGGTGAGAGGTGGTACGATGAAGTAATAAGACACCCTAGTCATAACAATGGAGGATGGATAATAAACATAAAAAAACTGCCATAATCATATTATTATTATTAATGAACCTGCACGTTATTTGCTCTTTTTTTGTCTTATGACTGATTAAGGCTCCCACCACAGTCGAATATCGGAAGTTAGTAAATATACATAATACACATTCGTTATTAATGAACCTCAAAGGAAACGATAAGAAGAAAAGGAGAAATTCAATTCAAAGTACCCATGTATGATAATGAAGGAGAAAGCAAAGAATGAGAAGTATAGATTCTAGTCAAATCAACTCCCTGTATCCCTTTGAATAAAATTATGTCCAAAGGCCAATATATTCAAAGTTAAAACTTCTCAAAAAAATACTTCACTGTGACCGTGGACTGCTGTTGTAGAGACTACAATTGACGGCACATTTATTGCGACCGAAAGCGGCTATTGGGGAAGGGAATTACTGTATTTCACATTGCGTATTGACTCTGCCCCTGGCTTTGGCCATTATTCCGTTTTCATTAATATTAAATGTGCAAAGACGAAGGGAACTATTATTGGGCTTCTTACGTACTTAAATATTCATTCCATTGCCTCCTTCATTCATAACGTGAGCATAAATATAGACAGTCAACATTTGATGACAAATGCTAACGTCACCATTCGTATTGCCATATCCGAAAAACATTAATATGTAAACCAAAACCAATAAATTCTTGGATTCTTATTTAGTTGATAGCTAGAATAAATTCTCAATGAACAAATTTGCAAAACCCTTGAAATACCTAGTCATTTTTAGGAGACGCATCTCATCTTATCCTTTGAAAATGGACGTATAGTCGTGACTTTTTTTCTAGTGGAAAGATAGCTAAGGGAAAAGAGTAGTGGTTAGATCGTGTTCCCCAAGAATTAATACTCCCATTAATGACGATAAATAAACAATGCCAACAGTCATGGGACCAATCAATGGAAATCGTACACACTTATAATTAATTAATGGTTGTACTCAGACACATACATACACACACACACACAGATGGGAAACAACTCAGTAAAAATACCCTGAGTAGAAAAGTCTTTAGTTGACCACTAATTGGTAGACTTCTGAGTATTGTGTTGTGTTATCTTGTACATCTAGCATAGTAAGTAATAACGTATGTACATACGTGGTGTAGTGTTTATCCACTTAGTCTTGAATAGTTAATAAATGATCCGTATTGATTTTCTATCTTGTTAGTAGAACAAATATTCAATCAGATCAGTTGGATTAAGTGACTTTTTTGTTCCACGTTGCATCCATTTCCAAAAAGTCAAATGATTGATACTCCCGTCAGTGGAGCTTCTCAGACAACAACAGTATGGCTTGGCTTGTTGATCTAATTAATTTCCCATTCTCTTGTAAAGGGAAAGAAGAGACAGTACACTTCTTTCTTCACCGTCTGTGTCTTTTCCTTGTGATAGAAGGAAGCCATTATTGTATTACTGACACAAGGAAAGAAGAACACGTTGTATCCATCTTGTTTGACTTCCTCTTCTTCCAGCGTCACATCTCTCTCTCTCTTTCATTTTTTCACAAATTAATTTAGATGATGAACTTTGAGTTGAGCAGCAGCAACGTTGATACTGAAAGTGAGCCTTCCCTGTCGAGTAATGGTTGAGAGAGAAAGAGAGACAGAAGCACACAATTAAATGAAAGAAGGGAAAGTACAGGAATTGACACGACAGTGGATGTATGTTCTACTACGGTCATGACGTGACACGACATCGAGACGACGACGTTTACTTTTAGCCTGCTAAAAGAAAGCCTGTAAGTAAGTAAGTGAAAGCAAGAAGGAAAAAAGAGAAAGAAAGGAGATGACTGGAGAAAGTGAGAGATAAGTAAGAGTAAATATATACTTATGTTTGCTCGCTATACGTATACATATATCCGTCTGTTTCCACCAGGTATTATATTACAAGCCACTATTTTTTACCCTGACGGTTAGGTGGTGGCCAAATGACAAGCTAGGAGAAGGGGAAGGAAGGAAGTCGAAGGATATGTAAGGCAACAAAATAACATGGAAACAACAATGTAAAGGCCCCACACAAGTCAGTAAAGAAAGAAAGTGTAAACATTGTCTTGTCCGTTTTACTGTCAGTTTTGTTGATGTTGTTGGTTGGTTGGTGGTGAGTGAATGTGTGACAAGTAAGTGACTGACGACGACTGAGTGAAAAGAGAGGGCAAATAAATACCTCAGGAAGTTTATGGTCACATTTGTGCATGGATGATAAAGTGAAAGTTAAGTTAGTGGCTGAGTACTCTCTCTCCTCTCTTTACTACTTGGCACTCTTTTTATTAATAGGATGGCTGAATTGTGGTGTCGATACGGACGTACTTATTTTTAGGGACATTTCTTCCCACTGTAGCATTTTAGCCAAGTGAACAGTGCCTCATGGACCTGTGCATGTCAATTTATAGGGTTTATTCTATCTTTGTAGAGCTGAGGCGTCTTCTTATTTTCATACTCTATTGCGAGTCATTTAATTTCGCCCACATCATTACTTTCCATTCAATAAAGTGGTTTGAGAGAAAAGGCTGAAGCACTTTATGCGTCGAGAGTCGAATGTGTTCGTAATACTTCCGTCAAGTTTTGTTCTTAAATGGTATAGAAAAAGAGAAAGAGATTAGGCCCAAACAAATCAAGCTATGACATCAAGGTTTCAGAAACGACCTCTAAAAGAAAAGGAGATGATGTAAGAGGACTGCAGTGCTTAGTGGTTTTCACATTTGCAGCCTTGGTTTGAGAGTGTAATAAATCTGATATTTGAAAATAATTAGGGGTATGGTTTTTTCCCTTTCTTTTATTTTTCTCCAATTCTTTTGACCAGAGGAAGGCGGAAGAAATGAAGGGGAAGGCTTCCGCAGCGTATTACCAGTACTTAAGTTGTTGCACTGTAGTCTTGATGTCTTTCTGCATTGAGAGAGAAGAAAATGTACCCTTTTGATAAAACAACTCCAGTCCACGTTAGCCATTTTTCCTTTAGGTCAACATAGGTTTGGTTTAACTTGACCAACTCAAATGGATTTTTACACGTCATGAATTTTTTTTATGTAAACTTAACTGTCTAATCTTGATTAGGACGTGGCGTAGCTGTGTGTGTGTAGGCTGTGTGTGACGTACGCTGGTAGTTTGGCTAGAGAGAAAGAGAGTGAAAGCGAAGAAGGGAGATTAGGCAAACTAACAAAATGTGGGCTCATTTTCCCCAAAAAGTATTCTGCTGCACGCGAGCAAATAACTACCTATGCACGTAAGTATCGTACTAACGTGGGGATTAAGTAAGTATTACGCATTCGCTGCTACCTTCATGTGAGTGAGCAGGAGTATCAGGAAACAAAAAATATACAAATACCTTCAGACACTTAGATTATAAAAATGGACTTGCTGCTAAGAGCCCCTGTGTTGGGAAATATAAATACCCTTGGTTTTTGATATTTGATAGCTGTTCTGCCTGTGGCATGACTCAAGTTTGCCACACTTGATTATTCTGGCAAAAAGAAAGCAATACCCCACACATGAAAGCCTAAAATGTTTACAGCGATGATTGTGTGGCAGAAAAGGCAGAGAGTGTTTGTTACCTACGGTTGGTTTTTGAAAAATCATTTAACATCCATCGCCTCATGCTATAGAAGAAACACAAATAGTAAAAACTGTATGGGTAACCAACGACTTGTGAGTGACCACATCCATTTGACGTTGGTGCAGAGATTGATGTGTTTTGACATTAAAAGCCTAGTGGGCTCTGTCCATACAAAGCAAAGCGACTACCTAATAATATTAGGTAAAAATACTCTTTAAGGTTGACCTTAATTTAAGAGACATGTGAGACGAATTAACCACACGCGACCACAGAAAATGTACTTACTGATGCATCAACAGTTTTGAAGAAGAATCTTTTAGTTCTTGGGCTGAAAGACTTATCTAATTAATGGGAGAATCACTTCGCAAGTGTTCAAGTTGAATCTGCAATCTGAGATTCTTGAATATAATACAACATTATACATATGTAAGTTACGTTGCTACGGCATCGGTTTTGCGTTACAATTTCCTGAAACAGAAAATGTATCAACTACCTACATTCTTTTCATACCAACATCCTGTCTAGACTTTTGGAGTTACCTGCGGAAGAAGATATTAGAAATTGTAGTACATAGTACGAACAGTGTTTTACTTTCTCTTTTCATGTAATTGTAAACTAATTGATTCAGTTTTGTTTGCTTTTCATGTTCTAGCAAAAAGGAAAGGCTTTGAGTTTGAGTAGAATCATAGTTCCCTTTTGCTTCCTCTCTCCTGTTTTCACTCTCGGTAGACACATGAATTGGATACTTGAAAACTTGTGATGATAGGCAGGTCCCTATCTCTCTATACGGTTAAAGTCTAACGAACTTGATTCAATATGCAATCATCATCATCTAACGTATATCTATGTGTGTGTGTGGGGTCTGCCTTGCAAACACAATTCCAATTCATACAAAGCCGACAACGAGACCAAGACCGCAAACACAGACAAACACATACATACCACCATCCTGTGTAGTGTATATTTGCAATAATGGTGGCCGGGAACAATAAAACGCAATACAATAGAGCTCAATACATACTTCATTATGTCCTGAATGGTAGTCAAATGTTCAATTCATTGTTCCTAAAGTGGGGTTTTCTTCGTTGAATGGGTCGACCTCAGCTCTTATGAATTACAATTACCTCACCAACCAAAAAGCTTTCCACTTTCTCCCATCCATCTTTATATACACTCCCTGCCTGCTTATCACGCTGCTTTCTCCCCTCTCTTCTTTCTCACTTACCACAGTCACAGTCATTACTCATTTCATCCTCCTTGTTTAACGCTTAAGCTGTTTGCTCAAGAACGGTTTTTCGCTTACCTTGCATAGATGCATCTTTTCATCCTTCCTCTCATGGAAAACGTGCTCGTGTTTCCTCTTTCATACATTCTTATCGCGTTTCCCTGTGATGAGAATCAAAAGGCAGTCATATATCCTTAGGCTTCTGTGCATACCTTCTTTAATGGGGACCAATTTTAGCTATAGTCATCCTGTGAAGCAGGTTTTGTAAAAATGACGTCTTTTCTTCTTTTTACAGGGTCCTTGACATGTTTCAATTGAAAGAATCATCATCATCATCATCATCCATGACACATTCTGCAAGGTGCTACTGACCATGGAGTCAAACTTGTTTGAAATTTGCGTCGCCATCATCATGCCGTAGTTGTCATTTCCTGCAACACACACCATCATCATCATCGTCGTCAACGCCAAATCATTATCCTGTCTGTAGTAGAGAATGACCCATTTGACTTATTGACCCCATAAAGGGAAAGTGGAATAGCAACGCAGCAGCTTCATAGGAGGACGGAGTAGATAGAATTTAGTGGATGGTAGTGAATGATGCAAAAGGCAATTTAAGAGAGGAGCTCTAGAAATTGAAATGGATTGGTTCCAAACACCACCGGAATCCATCCGCGTCGGAGGAAATGAAACACTAAAATTTTAGTCATGTTAGAAGTGGAACAAACAAGCGATACATCACCCTCGTCTTCTTTTGGTCCACGCTAAATACTTAATATTCGCTCTGTGTCTAACTGCAAAGTGAAACTGAAAAGCAAAAACAGAGAGGAAGGAGCAAGACTCTCTTTCGCAATTCACAACAACTAAACAATTCAAGAAGCAAATAAAACTTCAGACTTTCTCTTTCTATAGTGAAGGTTTTATTTGTTCTAGATTTTCATTGTTGATTGCCTTTGTTCGTGGTGACAATGTGCATGTAAACTGATTTACCTATAGTTCCACAAGGCATTGTAAGTGTTTTCCCATCATCATCATCATCGCCTTCTTCTCGGAGATAAGAGTGTTTGACTGACTGAGAGTTCCCTGAGACCAGTGGGTAAAAAAAAGCAAGCGGATGGATCATTTGGTATCATCAACCCTCTTCTTCTGTTTCTTGAGGAAAAACAAGAAGATTATTTTAAAGAGAAGTTTTTCCTTTCTTCACCATATTTCTCCTGTCTTACACTAGAGCTAGGGATGGTAGGGACTTCTTCGGTAGGCTTACTACTTTCTTCCAATAGGGTTTTCAGGTTTTAGGGGAGAAAGCCGTTTGTACTATAGATAACTCACGGTCACGTACCTTCAGAAGAAGAACAACCAGCAGCATTCCACTCTGAGAGAGAAGATCAGACATCATGTGGACGTTTACACTCTTGACGCAACTCCTCATTATAGGTAAGTCAAAGTTCCCTGTCTTTTTTTTACCATCAAGTGTCCCTCACACCTTTTTACATTCCCTTGGCAAATTCGTCCACTTTCCGCTGCAATAGATTCCTTTCTCGTGAAATGACATTTTATGGTATTCTCACCTTTTTCCTGAAGTGAGGGCTCGAGTGAAAATATAAATATTTCTCTATTACTTCAATGTCATAGAACAGAGAAAGAGAGGAGTTGAGTGGAGAAGGAATAAGTGTAGTGTAACAAACGTGGAGAAAGCGAGAATGAAAAATGGAAATGGTGTTTTGCTGTCTTCTGTTCTTTCCTTGTTTGGTCTTGGTTGGTGACGACTGTCGCTCTATATAATGGCTAGATTTCATCACAACACACATACAAAGAAGTAGGTACTTATATATACTTCTGAGTTGTTAGCGTGTGAATGTGTGGAGAGAGGGAAAAAAGTGAGTATTTGGAAATGAAAGGCGATGATGATTTTGGGAATGCAACTTTCCTTCCCGTCACATTTATCCTAGTCAGTTTTATCCCATACTTTATCATTCTTTTAAAAAAGAAACATGAAAAACATATCTGATCCTTATTGCTTTTAACGTGGCTCTTTCTCCCTTTCTCTCTTGTATGTACAACTTTCACCCTACACTCTATTCCTGGATCTCCTGTCCTTTTCTTTCCCTCGTATGCCCATTGCAATGGGTTATTTGAATTTACTTCTTCTCCGTCCTCACCTTATTCTCAGTCAATCCCATCGCAGGTTTTTTTCCTTTGGGCCCTTTTTTGTTTGCTGTGTGCCATGTATTTTTTCATTTGACCAAATGACAATTCTCCCATCTTCCTTCCTCAATAACTGCGGAGGAAGCAATGTGTGTGTGTGTATGTGCAAGCTGTGACATCAATTCAGTATGAAAAAATGTAGTAGCGTAGCGTGTTAGTCGTCGTGATAGTGCCCAATGCTGCATGTCAAAATTCGTGTCGTTTCACGTTTTTCTTTAGAAATATTGTTTTGTGATGATCAATACTTTGTCGTCACGTGTTGGAGGGGCTCTGCATAAAAACCATAACCTTAGTTCTGGATGTTGGAAGGATTTCCTTTTCACGCATTTAAATATTTTCGTTTGTTTGTTGGAGAATATAGAACTCTGTACAGGACAAGACGTCTTGTGAGATTATTCACCAAACTTTTTTTAGAGCCCGACCTACGTTAAGAGACAACAAGCAATGCATTCTCTGGATCTTTATAACTTCGGTAAATGTTTTTGCAAAACTAGAATAAAAGAAACAATTCTTTTTTTTATGATTTACGACAACCGTCATATTTTTGTTGAATTTATGTTGTCCCAAAACACTTTCTACCGATTAACGGCTAAATGCAGCAAATGCACTGAAAATATATTTGAATCTAAACAACGTAAATGCTATGGAAACAAGCATTTTCCTTATTTCCCACGCAAACCCGGTCATATTTGCACAGTCCCAGCACACTGCTGGTCCTGTTATTTAAATGACAGCCGAGAAATAAGAATCGTTGACAATAACATCCATAAATTTATTTCAGGGAAACGGAAAATTGACAAAATAAGTTTGAATTATGAAGGTTCTTCATGCACCGTCATGTTGTACATTTTGTTTCATTAGTGATACAGAAATCCATAGCTGGGGTTTAATTTAATGTATATATGACTTTTTGGGATCATTCAACCAGTTATGACCACTATTCCACGGGAGCAAGGGGTTATGTTGAAGCAGTAAAAGTCCAGAGAAAACCAATCTAACCAAAGATTTAACCATCGTCCCTAAACCCTCTTTTTACCCTTACCACAAGGCTTCCTGCTCCTCCTTGGGCCTCCAATTGGATTGGACTGTTAAGGAAAATTCAATTTCTGTACGATTCTGGAGACAATTTATTTCTCTTTAAAGCACAGTGTTGTGACATAACGAGGTCACTAGTATAATGGGACTTGGAGAGGAGAGATGGTATATAAAAGAATGGTGGTGGGTTGTGCCACTACTGGTTCTGAATGAATGAATGAATGAGCACATTCCTTTCCCTACTTTCTCTCTTCTCTCTCTTCCCCTTTCCTTTGTCTCTCTCTTCTAAAAGAAAGTAGGAGAAAAGGAACCACCAGATCAGCCCGCTCAAAAGCTGTCCTTTTCCATTCTTTACCCTTTTGTGTGTAGTATATTATGATGTATCTAGACTGCTCTCTTTTCCTACTCAGGAAAGGCTAAAAGAAAGAACCATCAGTTCACCCGATTTATTCAAGAAAAACAGTTAAATCAAAACAAAATTAGTGGATTTGGCAGATGTATGGATGGATATGTGTGTGTCTAGAAAACAGTTGCGACTCTTGGAACACAAAAGAAAAAAGAGAAAGCTACAAAGGCCTGCCGCTGATGTGGTTTAATATGAAGTTTTTGGTTTGGTGCACAACGGGAGCTGCCCTGAGGAAAAGAGGAGGAATGACGGGACGGAGAGAAAGGAAACGTAAAAGGCAAAGAAGAAGAAAATGAAGTTTGGTTAAGTTTTTGATACGCAATACGGTAGTTGACTGAGGGAGCCTGACTCTTGGTCTAGAGGAGGAAAAGACTGGAAGATAGATGGATGGATGGGAGGTAGGGAGGAGGATGGATGATTGAGTATTTGCCTCTCTTTGACTTTCTCCTTTCACTTGTTCTGCTCCTAATCCACTTCACTCAAATCTGATTTTAGGAGACATTCAAAGAACTTTTATGAGATTCCAGCGGAGGAGAAGGAGTCCTCCCACCACCACCACCACCACCGACTCCTCTCTCCTCTCTCGTCGTCTTTATCTTCTCTGCTTGACTTCACTTATCAGTGTAAGTATCTTCTGGCTGGAGTAAAGAGGCGTCCCTCGCCACTGCCACCACATCGGCCCTCAAACAATCCTGGAATAATAAGGGGTTGACATGGAGTGCTGACTAGCACTTAAGCGCTTTTTTTCCTGGTGACAGAGAGAAAACAAAAAAAAATCAAATGATGCCGTCTCATCTTGCTCAATCTTTTTACTGTTCCCAACAGCAGTTTTTTTTGCAACTTTGAAAAAGACGTCGGTACTAAAACTAAAGTTATTTTGAAACAATTCTTGTTAGTCATATAAGCTTCTGTTTGTTTATGCTACAGACGTTTCATTTGATTTATACGGATATTAACTATTTTTCTTTATAGACATACAAAAATGTATTGGAAATTGTACCCTGCAGCGGTTAAAAAAGTTATTCTTTTTCCTTGAAAAATATAATCTCTTTGCCCAAAGAAGTTTAACAGAAAGAAGTTGATGAACACAATTAGTATACCCCATAGAACCATACTTTCTCCCAGGTCTTTTCCATGCATTTGTCTTTTATTTTAATGGGATCGTAAGTGAAAGCGAAGAATCAAATTTTAACCTTGATCGTTGTTGTGGGGAGAAAGTAAAGGGGAGAGAGAGAGAGAGAGTCACACTGAAACTTTTACTACATTTTTATAACTTGAGATAAGGACTGCGTGCATAAGTAAACTCTAAGCGACTCTTCCTGTTCAGCCCAGTGCTATAGTCGTTCTCATTATTGGTATTAATCTCTTTATAACGTTTCTTCTGTTGCCTTGAGTCACTATATTTTCTTTCGCGCGAGCTCTCGCTCTTTGGTAGCAAAATTTAGTTGGACGTAAGAAGATTAATTATTCATTTCTTGTTAAGAGAAAAAACATGGGTAAAATGTAAGATTAAGTTGGTATATTCTTACCTTTGGAAAGTTTTTGTTTGCAAGTTTTTTTTGTTCCTTCAAGAACAGGAGAGTTAGTTGTTTAGGATTTCTACTTTCTCTTTCTATTTTCCATCCTCTATCTACAGAATCGGTGCAGCTAATTATTACTCTAGAAATTAAAGTTTTCTTTCATGAGTGTAGTTGGCAAGTAAAAGTACTAACTAGCTACTAGTGGTTACTGTTGTTAAAAGACACGAATTAAACATCGATTGCCTTACCTTATTTACTTTCCCTTGCAACGGTTTCGTTTAATATCGTTCACATACAACTAACTAACAATACACGCACTACTTTCCAGCTACAGCTTTTGTTGTAGTATTTATTTGCATTGTTTCTAGAGTATCATCACACCACTGACCTACTAACATTCTCTGCCTTTTTAGTCCCTTGTTGATAGCTCTGCATTTCTGTATATGTATAGTCTCCCTTTTATTTCAACTCCCCATGACATGACCAGAAAAAAGGATGATACGTGTAAGGAAAATACAATATTGCAGTACTTTTCATGCTCCGTTACCCTCATTAGTTAGACCCTCTGCACTGCAGGGAGAAAGAAGGGGATTTTAGTGTTGAATACTTAAATTATGAAGACTCGGGTTTAGCTTTCATTTCGTTATGTTTTTGTTGTTTTCTCCTCTCTTGTTCCATCTTCCCTGTACCTACTCCATCGGAGAGAGAAAGTAAGAAAAGTGAGAATTATTATACGTTCTAGAATACAGGAGGAAAGAAATGTTGCTTGAAGTGAGAGTGGCAGTTAGCAAGTATAATTGCAACTCTTGTTTTTGTTGGTACTTCATCAAATGTGTAATGGATTGGCAGGCAGAGAGTAATTTCATGGACAAGAACAAAAGGGCCGTGTTGTTGGTCGAATTGTATGTCATGATTTGATGTACACACATTCAAACAGAATGCAAGCAACCTCTAGGGAATCCATGACTCTGGAACTGGACTCCGTACCTTAGTTAGCTTGACAGTTTGTTGCGTTCGCTATAGAGTACGTGTTTGGATCGGCAAAAAAATGTATGTATCTTGAAGGTTGGGTAACAAACGTTGCGAGAACTTAAATTAAAGAGTCAAGCAAGCCAGAGAAAAAAATGGAGGCAGTGAGTGGAAAAATGGAAGCCTGAAGCAAATGAGAAACACAAAATACCTCTTTTCTCTTTCTCTCAGTCTTTCCTTCCTTGCTTCTGCTTTCTCTTCAGCTGTGGATGGTTATGGCACAGCATTCGGTTGGTATACCAAGATTTCTCTGTGGGTCTTTCTTCCCTTTCTCTCTCGTATATTTATTTCAGAAGGATAGATACTTCGAGTCAACTAAGATTACTCCGCATTTCCCTTTTTGCCTTGCATTTGCTTTTATACTTCTGTTCTATGTGTATTTAGGTTTGTAGGCTCATAGGCTAGGATGTATGAATGGATGAACGAATGTTAGTGTGCCATTGGTATAAAATAGGGAAAGTGAAGCCTTACGGCAAGACAGGATATGGAATGGATGGAAAAGGCGTAGAATGGAAATATAGAAAAGGAGAAGAAGGAAATTGTTCTATCGTTTATTGGACTGGAATTGAAACTGAAAAGAAGGTTACATAGAATCGCTTTTCTTAAATAATATGTTCGCTTCTCTCTTCCTTGAAGTAAAACTGATACTGGGTCAAACCCTGCCTTTTTCCTCTTTGGGCAAATGGTAAGCAAATTTTAGTTTTTGGTCTAGTAGAAGTGTGAGGACCGTATGTGTGTACCTTTCACTGGTGGAAAAAAGGACCTATCAATAGAAAGGATTTACCAGGGTCAGTTTGGTCAAATTAAGTGGATGGCTACTACAAATTGTGTGGAGGGTCCTGAGTGGGTTCGAATCCCGCGAGGAACTATATTTATCTCTCACACTGTTCTGAGCTTTGTCCCTTGTGACTTTCTGTCAACCATCCTTCCCCGAAAACTCTCCAAAAATAGACAAGGGTTACTTTTTGTGGATTCCTTATTGGACAATCATTGCTTCCTGTATCCTGACGTTGGGGTAGGAAAAGGGTGGACTCAGGTCCATAGGTCAAATAAATGAACAACGACTATGGAATATCATTCCTCTTGAACGCAGTATTGAAAAGGACTTATGTCTATATGCAGCAAGCGAAATAAATGAATAGGGAATTCATTCTACTCTGTTCAGAAGAACCCAATTGCTTGTTTCCTATCTTTTTATTTCAATCACTTTCATTTTTATTGATAAAAAGGAGGAAATGAAAATGGTGAGGTGAATATCCTGGAATTCTATAGCATAGCTTTCTTTTACTGAGGGCCAATTGCTTTATTTCCCCTTCCCCGTAATGGCATTGACTAAGT
The DNA here is from genome assembly GCA_034696445.1 of Isotomiella minor. Lineage (NCBI taxonomy): Eukaryota > Metazoa > Arthropoda > Collembola > Entomobryomorpha > Isotomidae > Isotomiella > Isotomiella minor. The sequence goes on from JAQIWU010000585.1 coordinate 22,145, forward strand.
AGACGTAAACAACTTTTCGACTCTCCTGCATCATTTTTTATGTTACTAACCGGACTTTCTCATGCAGCAGAGGATTTCTCAAGTGACCAATAAAATGATCGGACCCTTTGTATGCTTGTGAAGTAACAAGGTCTCATTGCAAATTGAACACACTTTTATGTCAAAAGCGACTTTCTGTGTGTAGGGCATCTATGTAAAATTACTTAATCTTCACAACGGCATACTAATTTTCGAATGAATCGTAGGACCGAAGAAGAAATGGCTTGATTAGAAAGAGTAATTGCACACAGCAGCCGTTGTTGCTTTGTTGCCTAGACTCGCAATTAAAAAGAAAGGCGCGTATATGAATAGCATCAAAAGTAGGTAGGCATTTTGTCCTAGTCACAAGGCAAGTTGCTTTCCCTTGAGTGAATGGATTCAATTTGCACTTTGCACAAAAGGAGAAGGTCCTTCCTTTGTGTACTGTAAATTTGACATTAAGTTTACGACTTTTTCCATTTACATTCCTTTATTTACCACAAATGAGCAAAGGTAAACCGTAGTTTATTGCTGCTATATTATTCACCACTCTTCTGTGAGTCCTTCTCTGTGCTAACTTCCAATTGCGAGAACCCTTTACTTGGCCAAGTTAAGTGCGTACTATTGGGGGTGTTTAACGTCCCTTGCCCTACCTCAGGTTTTATGAAATATTCAATGAGGAGCTCATTTTGTGAAGAAAATCATTAACTACTCATGCAGACCCGTTCGCATTTCGCAACTTGAGCTGAAGCAGTCCTTATATAAGTTTTTCTCCATTACTCGTGTGCTTTTTATAGGAATGACTGATTGCATTTTTTATGATTTCTTTTGCATGTAATTATGGTAAACATGCTAAAAGAGTGGAAGTTAACTCGTTATTTTCACCCTTTGGGCAGAATTTTTCTGGCATGCCAATTCAACAGAAAACGGCACTGAGATGCCTATTATTAGCTTTGACTGTGTGACTGAAACTGACTTTCACCGACTTTCCATACCAAGTGGACATGACAAACCACAACTCTCATCGGCATTGTTTGAGATGTCATTGTTTTCATTTACCAAAATACATTCCGCAAATAATATTTACACTTTAAGAGCGGAAAAAATAACCACACTCGCTCACTGGACATGAATGACATGTCGAGGTCAACTGCAAACCAATTTTGTACTTTCTAGGTTCGTAGAATTGGATTTAAACTTAGGCATGTCTATTTTCCAACAGCAACAATACATTCGCCCAAGGAATGACTATGCCTTATTTGTCCATTATACTTTTCTGTTGAAGGCAATTCCGGTGTCGGAACCACACGTACAACGGTATGCAAATAAAGCAAATTATTTGTTTAGGTGTGTGTAGACATGATGAAAAAGCGTTATTCATTATTAATCCGTTGCTTCGTGTGTCCATTTAATTTTTGTGTAATGATGTCACATTTTTTGCATTCACCATAACCGCCATAACCGGAACTGCCTCCTAATCAATAGAGGTAATATTTTTCGGTTTCAACCAATAGTGTTAAATTGAGGTTAGAACGAACGTCCTCCAAAAAAGGTTACGCATGGGAGTAGGGACTTGACTTACCCAATGTATGGAGCTTTGAACTTGTGACGACAATACATTCAACTCAAGTGGTGACAACAACACAAGACACTATTGTGCCATTGGACCCTTGAAATACTGAACCATATAACCTTTTGGTTGGTTACATAAATGTCTCACAATAGAAGGAGATAAATTAGTTAATGATGCAGCCTTTCCAGAATGAAGATGTTTATCTATTACGTAAAAAGCTTAAATTATTCAAGGTGTTTAGGTTTCTTGACCACCAGCAATCTATAGTGCTTGTGTCGGGTCCACTTTTAGTAATGATTCCCACCATACCACTCAAAATTTTCCTATCAAATTTGTGTACATGGTCCTTAAGGATCTATGCGGGGATTCGTCCATTTAACGTTGCTATGACTACAAATTGAAACCCTTGAATGTGCCTTATCACATCGCATGAAAGTTTTCGGTATCGATTGACATTCTTTTAATTTCCAGCAG
>JAQIWU010000586.1:0-24191 GCA_034696445.1 Isotomiella minor
ATTAGATCAATTGTTTTTTGGAGGGCTATTTTTCATTGCATATCTTTTTTTTTTTTTTTGAGGCTACAAGAAGTGCTTGGCCAAGACAAAATCCACCATCAACAACAAACCAATTGCAAGCTCATCCAATAATGGTCGTGACTTCTATTAAATTCATCAGTTCACATGCAACCCAAAAGGAATCCCTGCATTCCCTATTTATGATTATTGTGTGAAGGACTTGAAAAAGCAAAAAGTCCTTTCTTTATTGGGGAAATTACTCCATCCAATGTACTATAATCTAGGTAATCCTCTCAACAATTTGTATTGCCCAGCTAAGCCAAGTAAAGTGAAAGCCAAAAGGATGAAAATGCGGAAGGTGGGCTCACGTGAAGGAAGAGTGCGAGAGGTAAAGTGCGTACCTTTTATTAATCAACAACATGTACTTAGCAGCTTCAGCTCAGGTCAGGAGGAAAGGTAGACAATTCCAAATTGGTGATGCCCGATCCGATACCGTGTGTGTGTGTGTCTCTAATTGCAATAATTGTTGGCTGTGGAATTTCTCAGCCAACTAAAAATAGAAGCCTTAAAATGTTGGGATGAGTCGGGGCACTGTGAGAAAACCCTTGGTGTTTTTTTATGGTGCCTCTCAGATCAGAAGAGTATGGGCAGTCAGGCAGGGCAGGGATGATTTTTTGTACTTTATTTTTGTAATTCTTTTTCTTTCTTTACAACGTTCGGCTGTTCTCTCCTGAGACAAAGGGGGAGGCTATAATATTTGCTTTTTTGTTCTCTTAAAGTGCTGATTATTGTAGATCTTGTTTAACCTTTTAATAGCCTCCTTCAGTCAAGCAGAGGTAGGTAATCACAGTCCACGACAGTTGACAAAGAATGTAATGTAATCAAGTCAATGAATTTTTAGAAGGCGAGGGTCCATGTCGTCGTCGTCGGTCGGTGTGCCCTTCCCTTCCCTTCCCTTGCCTCTTCTGCCCTGCACGATTGAATCTTATTTTATTACTAATTTCGGTTAAGATTGCTTGTCTTGTCCAATTACAAAGTTATTTAAAAGAACACAACGCAACAAAGGACGTAAAGATTACCAAGAAAGAGAGAGACGACAAGACAAGAGTTGCAAGATGAGAAAGGAAGGTTGGAATCTTTGGGAAAGAGGATGGATGGGAAGAAAGCAGTTTTCAATAAAATTAAAATTCTTTTCACTTCGACAAAGCTCTTCTTTGTCGCATAATAATACCCCGTTCGTATGTGTAATTGTCAATTATTTCACCAAAGAATTGTTATAAATTAAATATAGCTCAAGACCAGGAGATGATGCATAATGAATTACTGATTGGATTTATTTTACCTAATGATTGATTCCACGACGACATATCACGTCGATCTCATATGGATTTTGATCATTCACAAAGTCCTTAACTTCATTCAATCTTCAATTTCAGTCAAAGATCTTTTTTTAAATGCTTATTTGCATGGAACCGAGACAACTTCTGTATAATCCATCCATTGAAATTGTCGCCTGGAACATATCATTTCTGCCGTTTATAGACTGTTTCTGCAAATAAGCATCATTTGTCATGTCAACATCCTGCCCAAAGGAATCGGGCTTTACGAACGAATGTCTGCCTGACTTTGTTATTTTTTTTAATCCCAACTATGTTGACGTAAAAAAGAATGCAAATTGATTCATGATGATAAGAGGACTTTTATTATTACACAATCACTTGTGCAGCTTGAAACAAAGAGACGCTTTGACCAGACTCAAATCAATTTGAGTGGAGGAAATCAAATAATAGTCAAGCAAATCGAGGATTTTGTAAAGGTGGATGCTAAAACAAATATCAAATATATGAATGAATGAATGCGTAAAATGTGTCCCGTCCCTTTACATACATTGTCATCATATCAATGCCCATTCTATTTGCATATGCATAGCTTAGCACGTGCAAAAATGCGAACTTTGATTTTAACCGTCTCAAAATCCTGAAACTAAACTAACTACACGAGGGTTATATAATGTCAATTCAATTTTTGTGACCGCGTTGCCGTTAATTAACTAGGACAACTTGGCGTTCATCAGTTTCTTTTTACATTGAATTGATTGATTATTGCAATACATCAACATAAGAATAAGACATTCCTGATGCATTCGTCACCGTCTTAATGTTGAAACACAGGTGTCGGCGGATTCTCAATAATTGTTTTTTGGCATTGTTCTGTGCAAACTTGCGATACTATTTTCCTCTGTCGTTGTTATAGTTTTCATAGTTACCAATTCAACATTTCCATTGAAGTAAGTCTGGTTAAATAAATTGTATACACATTTTACTCACGAAATGAACGAACTTACAAATTCAAGTAGAGTAGAGACGTAATAATTCCAATCCAAGGCAACTTTCCCACACTCAACTCATTTGAGAGAGAAATAAGGAATCAGTTTGGATTGATTTTAATTGTTTGGCATCAAAAGTCGCAAGCAATCAAACATGAGCTTCTTATAAAAGATGATGACATAGGAAAAGTGCCTTCACTGCAACTGCACACCTTGCCTTTTTTATATCGAATGGAAAGAAAAGAGTATAGGTAGACGCAGAGACATACCGACAGAGAGGAACAATGGGTGAAAGCACACAATGAATAAAAGTAAAAATACACACAAGATTGATCAAAGCTTAGCCGAAGAAATGACATGACGATACGACCAGGATTGTATGTAACACACTGAATTGTTTCACACACCGCATTCGATTTCGAGGATTCAAGCGAAGAAAAACCACTTTCATGAAGAATGTTAAAAAAAGAAATGCATGAATGAATGAAGTGCTTAATTGTGATATTGTGAATGAAAAAGACAAGTCAAAATGGTTTCAGAAACTTACTTTGTTGGTATGAAAATCTGTTTGCTTGTCTGGTTGGGGCTGTTTTCAAAAAAATCTGTGTCTTTGTTTGAACAATACTTCAAACTGAATTAGAATAAGTTGAGACGAGACTTGAAACAAAGATTGTTGGCTGAATTGAGAACAAAGACGATGGAATTTCTGTCGGTTTTGGTGCAAAGCATTATTTCATTTTTTGCCATTGAATTTATTTGATTCTTCAAGTAAAAAGAGTACCCAACAACTCCAAGGAAAAGGGATGCACTGTGGAATTATTTGCACTATCATCATCCCTTTTGAAAGACCCTGCTGATTCCTTACTCATTTGTTCTAAATTAAATTAAACAAACTCGAAAAGGTGTGTGTCCTAATCTTAAAAAAGTGTCTCTGGATTTGTCTCATCTCATCTCCATGTCATGTCATGAAGCAGAAAGCAATGGAGTCCAGCTGGGGTTGTCTGTCCGTCCGTCTGTCTGCCTCTGATTGTCGGCACTAACTTTGACTTAAATCGAATGGTATCTTTGTCTTCTTATGTGAGGTGCAGACGTATTGTTTTATAGCCTTTTACGCTCGGCAACTTTGCACAATTAAAACTTAAAACCTAACTTTACGGAATGTGAAAAAGTTGGTGTGAATGAAATTTACCGTTCAGGCAGATGTCTGTAGGGAAATTTTGGAAACCATTTAGAAAACCATGAGTTTTCCTTGAAAGCACATACAATGGTATGGTGATCAAGATGACTTCGGGGTGGTGTGAGATTTCTTAATCGCAAAGCCAAAAAAAGATGAAATGAAATGGAAATTTTTACCACTTGTACTTGTCACCTGTCTGTCACATTATTAATGACCCTTGCCTCTCATTTCTCTCTTGATTTGATCGGCATAATCTCAAAGAACAGGACTGCTCATAAAAAAGAAGAGTATGTATGTTGGCCATCAAAATTATTTAGATAGTCGAACCAGGATGAATGAATGAAATAATTTCATTTCTTCAAGGCGTACTTAAAAAGTCGCTTCTAATTCATTTGAGCAAATTAAAGACTGGTCTACAGATTTGCTAAGATTCGGATTCATTCAGTTAAATGTCTACTTACTTAATTACTTTTTCAGGTATAGAATTTCATTCCAATCAATCAATCAAATTAAATGCGCATATACAAATTCCAACCCTCTTCGTTTTGCTATCGTGTGTATTTGTCTTTAGGTATTTCTTTTCAGAGCGACTAGCTGAAGAATTTTCAGCATTGGTATGACCACAAAGGAAAAGACTATGGGTCGATGTCGATGGTATTCATCCTGGGGTTTATTGTGACCTAAATATTTGAATAAGCTCGTTTGCTTTCTCTAGTCAGTCCAGTCCAGTGCCTAGCAGTTGCCTGGTGGGTGGGTGGGGTTGGATGTGTGAATCATCATTATCGCCAACCAACATCACCATCTTCGTCAGGCTCGGGCATCGGGTGCCTCTGGTCAAACAGCACGTATATTTTATGTTCAACAACTTTTTTAAATTTTTGAAATTGGACCGATGAACTAAATTAGAGCAAGACAAGATCCATCTATTTTGTTAGGAACTTTTTTATGCTGTGCACACGCAACGCGTAATCATACAACCGATCGATTGACTGACTGACTGCCTGACAATAGTAACAAGTGCACATCTATTTATGTATGCATACATTAGTAAGTGATCAAAGAGATCAAACTATTTCATGCCAAAGGCTCTTTTCCTTGTGCTTTTGCAACGGTAGATTGTTTAGGAATAGTTCATCTTGGACTGAAGGAGGAGATGGAGAAAGTTTCCACGTCAACCACCACTTCAACCTTATGGCCTCGATAGATCAAAACCAAATCACGCACATCCACACGTACCGTTATAAACGAATACTAATGTTTGGAGTAGTAAGACAAGACCCTAGGCTAAAAATTGCATTTTCTAATTTATCGATTAATGATTAAAATGTATAAGATTGGATGATCCTCTGGAGCGAGGTTTTGTGACGAGATTCTTCACTCCACCACCAGCAAAACTTTTTACAGAATCTGCTTTGGTTGATGGTGAGTGGATGAAGGGTAGCCAAACCAACCTGCCACAGGAGGAGGATGTAGGTGAACTCGAACTCCTTAAGTATAAAAGGGGTGGATCGAGGTCGTGCTCTATGATTCTATTTTTTATTTATGATTAGGCATTTTGACAATGCTCTCATTCTCTTTACAAATAAAAAATACAAGTACGCACACAGCAGTTTGGGAGAGAGAGGTTCTTGGAAGAGGAAACGTAATAACGTAAAAGATAGTGAGACAACTAATTTATTCAAAGCTCTTGGAAACTAACTTAATTCATTTAGCCTTCAAACCACAGACCAGTCCAGACCTACCTTCCAAACAATTTTACAGCGATTGTCTGTTTTTGCTGACTTTTTTTGTTCTTGTGCGAATCTCATCATCAACAAAGGAGAAGGATGAGATGATATTGGCTTGGCTGGCGTACTGTTTCGTGGTAACTTCAACTTCTCGTTGTCTGTCTCTCTCAGCTCGACTCAGAGTTCGAATGAATGAATGAATGGATGATGATGATATGGTGGCCTATTATTTTTGCTGAGACGAAAATTGACTCATTCTTGTCGATCGATAATGATTCATTGATATCGAACTTTTTTATTCACAACTCGACTACTCAGATATCTTTTTAATTCCCATCGCTACCATGCCGGAAGTCGATAATTCTATGAATAAAGTCTACCCAAAGATATGCCAAGCCATGACTACTGACGACTGACCACAGGTAAAAGTGCATGTCATAGAGAAAATCATATTCCCAGCCTAGCCTATATTTAATTTGTTGAATGCAGGTTATGTGATTTTTATTTGCTCTTTTGTCATCGCCATCCAAATATAAGATTGTGTAAGAAAGCGGTGGATCACTTCATTTCTGTAATTGATACATGGATTCACTCCCATTCATTTGATGCACTCAAAAGTCATTCAATTTTAAATGCTTGCACAAGAAAGTTTCTCATGACATCAAAACGTAAGAGCCGCCGTGATGGTCGCTTTTTAATTACTGATCTGAGCAGTGATTTAGCTAGCATGTAACTTTTTTATCGCATTTTTAACCCATCGTGAGCAAGAAAGATATGGATACTTATTTTTGTATTTGATATAATTTCATGGAGAATGTGATTCATAGCTTAACAAACTTACCTTCAAATTATCATTTCGTCTTATGAAGATGGTGAGTAGTTTTTGCTTGTTGTGGCCATCTCATTGTCATTTCCCTCCTCAACGTTTTCTTTGTTTCTATCTCTTGTCTTCCTCATTCTTTACTTTTTTTTAAATGTGATGTGGGTTAGTTTTCTCTCTCCCACACTGAGAAATCTGAATCAACCCTGACGATGATGATATGATTATGTGATGCTGTTTTATGAATGAACAAACTTGAAACTTGCTGCCCCATTTCCAATTTAGTTTTTTACGCTTGAACACAAAATCTTCTTCTTCTTCTTCAGGCTCAAATGCCGCATTCTTTATGAATGAGTCGAATGAATTACACAAGTTATGGAATAATAAGACAATGACGAGGATGTAGTAATAATATGAAACAACAATAATGTTGCTTTCTAATGATACGGTAAAAGGCAGTGTGTGGTTGGTTTGGTAATGATGATGATGGGTGAAGAAATTCTTGAGCTGCTACGCTTGACCAAACCACGGACAATCACATCACGATAATGGACTCATTCAGACGAAAACTCATCAAAATGAAATTATTATGAATGAACGATATCATCATTACACCTACATCACGTATCACGTCACATTATATCACACAATAGTGTTACGGTCAGTTTTTCATTCATTCAGTCAGTCAGTCAAAAAAACAAAATGCTTCATGCTTCATTCATTCATTGAATCAGTCTTGCGAATGCTGAATTTTACTTTCACCCACAAGAAAAACATCCGCGTATGACCTTGCCATATATGGCTCACATCAGGGATTCAGAAATGAGTTTAAATTAATAGATGCTTCCTTTTTTGGACATGTGTGCCTGTATATGGAGCTCCATATGAACTTGTTATTGTTGTTATTGCTGTTTGTAATCCCATGTTTTGTTTTGCTTGTTTGCCCTAAAAGAAAAGATTTTCCCCCGATTCCCAGTGAAAGCACAAAAAGAAAATAAAGTGTGCTTTTTTGCTTTTGCACACTCGTGGTTATGCCCAAATTTCTAAGAAAGTAACACTTGAAGAGGGAGGAGTGAGGGGACAGTGAAGAATAATGCCCAGCAATAAATGGGCAGAGAGACTGCGGGTCTGGTCTCCAAGATCAAAGTCAAAAGAAACAACCTTTTACCAATGTAAAAAGAAAGAAGAAGAAAACATAACAAAGGAAAAGCATTCTTCTCCTTATTGACTGACTTTTTAAAGGATGATACTTGACCTACACTATGTACTCCACTTTTCCCTCATCCCTTCCAAGTGTCAGTCTTCTTGCCCAACAGCAAGTGATAAACTGCAGTGAGTGAAAGCACCGAAGTCTCATCACGCCCCGCCTTTCTGTGCTCTGTCCAGGCAGACAAACAGACGTATTATTTTACGAACAACTAGAGTTTTGTGTTGGCCAATGGCTACACTTAATTGAAATAAGGGCAAAAGCTGAGAAGCTAAATAAATAAATATCTTCTCATCTTTCCTTCCTCCATCCAAATAATATTTCTCTCTTCTCTTTTCTTCCTTTCTTCTAATCTACCCTGCTGATCTTTTAAATCTGGACCTGTTCACGGACAACAACCTTGCCTTGTTCCTTCTTCCTTGTTTTGTTGTTGCTTTGCTTGTAGCCATCATGGCTGCATTATTATTGCCTTTTATCTTTTTCTTAATAAACCTAACTGGCACTGCTATTGTTACCCACACACGGGGGGATAATGGATACCTGCTGAAAAACTCAAATGGATTTTCCGAAAAACAGCGCAAAAAGTGAGAAAAGATGAGCGAGATAAATACCTTGGATTCTTCTGCCTTCTCATTTTGTTTTTAACTACAGTCCTAAGAAGAAAGGTTTTCTCATGCCTTCTGGGCAGCAAAATGAGTACAAGGAGAGGTTGTACATGATGAGTAACATATTTTGGTCATTGTCATAGGAAGGAAGGAAGTCAAGTCAAAGTGGTTTTTGCAAACCTTTTATGTTTGCATGTGTAATGCAGGTAGGTATGTCTACCTACGTGGTGTTTATGAATGAGGACAGAGTAATATTAGGTACCTATGATGGGAAAGTGAAAGTGATGGACATTCAATTTGTACCTTTCACTCCACTTCTTCACCCCACTTTCTTTCATGTCATTGTCAATTGTCACACAAAGTGGAAGTAGGTGCATGCATTCGTGCTGAGGAAGAGGACTGACCATTATAGCAAAAATAGTGAGATATGGCGTACTGTCACAACATCGATGACCCATTTTAGCAAATTTCCAGATGCCGATGCCGATCCAATTGTGTCACTCAGTCGACGTTTTTAGGTACGTCATTTGTCACTGTTTTTCATTGTATAAAAGGACCTACACGAGGTTGCTGCTCAGTGAAGTTTGTACACCAACAGTCAAGACAGGGAACATTGTTTAAATTTGCAGCGATTAGAATCATCGAATTTCTGGATCTAGGCTAACCTCTTGTCTCCCATGACTTAATTACACTTCGATTTTAGAATTCTGAATAAGAAAAAAGTGAAAGGAGACAAATTGGATAATTGAAACCAATTGAATAAACTTCAAGTATAAAAGGAGAAAGCGAAAGTACTTCTCCAGTCAGTAAATTGCTGCTGTAAAGGAACGATCCCATTTTCCACGACTCAATTTTCAATCCTACCTGCATAAAAGTACAAAATTTGCAGACATTTTTCTGGCTAACATTTTTCATGTTCATCGCCAATTTGATTTAACCTTTTCCTAGAAAATGCGTACCTTTTAAATCTGATTAACCGATTAAAATTACCCGAGAGAATACCTATAAAGACATAATGTCAGGAAAAACTGGAAGTTATAATAACAATAACCCTTCTCCCTTCGTCTTATCCACGTCGTCTCTTGACACTGCTCCTGCCATGACGACCAGCAAGAAGTTTCATCATCACCATGAGGTCAAGAAGACATCTCATGAAAAAAACAAGCATCTTCACCTGATGAATAAGAAGAAGAGCTGGAACCCATTTGCATTTGCATTACTGCTCCTGATGATAGTGGCAGTGTTAAATAATAATTGGTTCACTTTCGGTCCTTCTTCTTGTGCGGCAGCAATCACTACGAAAAATTCTGCTGGTGGTGGTGGTGGCATAATTATCGCTCCGATTAAGGGTTCTCCTTCCCAAGAATCTGGTCCTTCTTCAAAGGTATCCCAAAAAAGTAATCACAGTCATAATGACGATGATGGGCTGGGAGTAATCAGAAGAAAGAAGAGAGAAGATCAAGTCGGAGTCGATGGATTAAATTCCTCCGGAGGAAGAAGAGGTGAAGGAGGAGGAGGAGGATGGGTTTGGGCTCAGGCATCTTCTTCATTGTTGGATCAACCACAAGCACAACCACATTCTTTGGCTTCTTTAGCTTCATCTGAGCCGCAAAAGAAAATATCTTCCACTGCGAAAAACAAGAGGCAAAATGCAACTTCTTCTACTCCTGCTTCTGGTGCTAGAAGCAGCAACAATAAGAAACCAGGTACGATCCTCTACTTACGTAAATTATGTTAAATTATGCAAAAAGCGAGAAGCACCGCAGTTTCCCATGACCGCGAGGAAGCGAGTGGACATGTCGTCCCAACTCAAGTCTCTCCATACGTCTTTTTGATCGCATGTCAAAAGAGCATAAAAACTTTTAAACGAGGCAAGGGATGCCAATTAATTTGCATCATTCGAACCTTGTCCATTTTCTGCTTTCTTTATTCTCACCCTGAAAAGAAATGAATGAAAGTCTTAACGGCACTCATTAGCAATTAGCATTATGCATGCATGAAGAACTTTTCACGTCTCGGCTAATTGCTGAAGATGAAGAAGAAGAGGAAAAGGTGCAGAGATGAATAATTGTTATTATGTTTCAGCCATTTAGCGTCGTCAGTCAATGCTTATTGCTTTCATTTCTTTCATAGGTCGAGGAGGGGAAAAGGAAAAGTCATGGTGGTGGTGGACGACGACTCCCTCGACCACTACGGATGACGGAGAAGAGGCTTGCGTCTGTGTCCCCTACTACTATTGCGATGAAGACGAGGTCGTCACGGTAATTGACATCAGGAGTGACTGGGGTTGCACATCCGTTTTGGAGGTTTGCTGCAGAAACCCCAGACCCATTCCCACGACCCCACCTCCCCCTCCTGATCCCACTCCTGTGCCCACGTCCCCATCGGTGACAGTGCAACCTGGGTACAGTCCCCAGTGTGGAACCCTGAATCCGAATGGAGTTAATGCCCGCATTCTTGGCTTCAAGGTAAACAGTAATAAATTATATGAAAGAGACAAATTATGTTCTTGTTCTTCAACGTCATATCTTGATCTTGATCTACATCTCAATCACATTCACATTCCCGTTCCTACTACTTGACTCTTGCTCTTCAGATAGATGTGACCTGATCTGGTTTATCATGCTCTCTTTTCCCTGTGGGAAAGAAAGAGAGTAGGATGGCAAGTCGTATGTGATGATGCATGTACTAATTGCAAAAATGGTAAATCATGTGCCTGTGATGAAGATTTTTTAAGGTGATGAAGGTGCATTCTCAACATGCCCCATGGACCACCACATTAGTTTAATGAGGGTGATAATTAATTGCTTATGAAATCAAATGTCCTGTCCATTTGAGGCGCATAAAACGAAAACTTAGTCAGTGAATGGAAGATGAGTGAGTAAAATGTGTGGAATGTAAATTAACAAGTTAGGTTATAAAGACAGTGTCAGTGCAGTAGTTTTTTTTAAGGAATGCTCATAGCGACGACGAAGTCATTGAAAGTGAATAAAATATTTACTCAGCACATTTAATGTATTAGATATTGAGGTATTTATCAGTTAACAAGTTTTTTTTGCTTTTTATTTTATTTTGGCTCAAGAATTCGTGTGTGGTTTGGTTTGTTTGGTTGAACAAGTGGAATTTGAGTCATAGATCAGTTCAGTGTTGTTGATGATGATGAGAATGCAAAAAGGAAGAAAAGAAAAGATGAAAATTTTAAAAATGTACCTGATGATGATACCTACATGCCCATGCTGAAATGAATATTTTTTTATGTTTGTCCTGTCCATCCGTCTCTCCATAACTAAATGACTCGAGGTTAAAACAATGGCATGGATTCCCCTTCGTTATTAATTTGTTGAATTCCATTATAACACAAGACACCGCTCGCCTTGAGTTATTTAAGTATGCAAGATACTTCAAACTAGATTTTCGCACCTTTTTGTACACCTTGCTATAAGAAGATGTGCGCAAAAATGTTTGGAATTTGGCAAACCAATAAATGATGTGAGTACATCAAGAAAAACTGAAGTGAAAGGTACATATTTATCAACACGAATATGCGATAAGAAACAGAGTAAAGCGTTCAAAGATTCCGCATACTCACACGAGTCGTCAGAATTACAATAATTCATCAATCACTGTATACAAATGAAGGTACTTGGGTACCTTGTAGGGCAATTAATTAAAAGAATATGTGTGACTCTGATACAGGATTCTGAAGCCCAGTACGGTGAGTATCCGTGGATGGTAGCCGTTTTGGAAGCCAAGTACTTGAAGGGGAAGTGGGTGCTTCAATTCCTTTGTGGAGCGTCTCTCATTACCCCGACGGTCGTCCTTACAGCCTCCCACTGTGTCAAAGGGTGAGTTCAAATCATTAACATCTTTTTAATCCTCGTGTCAAGCCAGAGTCACGTCACACGAGTCAACAACAAACAGACGATGAGGTGGTCCGTCTTCTTAAGAGGAGAGTACTTAAATATTTGCTAATTAAATTTTGGTCATTCTCTTAAACAAGTCGGTAAACATTGCCAGCCAGACTCACTTTTTTGTCCCCTTTTCCTTCGTCCGTGATTATGAATGAAGTGAAGTGAATTCCTTTCTGAATGACTTGTTTGTGAATGAGGTTTTATAAAGAGGGACCGAGGGAGTCTGGTCACCTCCCCCAATAACTTTGTGATTGTGATTTTTAATTTATGACGACGTGCAAAAAGCGTGTACAAAAAAAGGAGTCATTAATTTTTGCCTGATGGGTTGAATTTTTCAGGAAGCGTGTTGGAAGTCTGGTGGTTCGTTTGGGGGAGTGGGATACTCAGACTACGAATGAGTTTTACCCGTACCAGGTCTGAAGATACATGATGCATATTCCATATCACAATGTAACATGATGTGGTTGTGATTTCTTATAGGATGTCAAAGTGGGTGAGGCTCTGGTCCACCCAAAGTTTTACAGTGGAGGTCTGTACAACGATATTGCTCTCTTGTTTTTGCAAACCTCGGCCATCCTGGCACCTCACGTGGACACGATTTGCATCCCCAACCACGTCCCGACGTATGACCCGACTGCCTGTTGGGCCACGGGGTGGGGGAAGAATGCCTTTGGACCTGGTGGAAAGTACCAGACAATTTTACACGAGGTTGAATTGGCCATCACCCCATCGGAAGTTTGCCAAACCTCACTGCAGTCCACCAACCTGGGACCCAACTTCAGCCTCCACTCGAGCTTCCTTTGTGCAGGGGGTCAAAAGAATTCAGACACTTGTGCTGGGGACGGTGGGGGTCCGCTCGTCTGCCCAAGTCTGTACGACCCTTGGCGCTACATTCTAGTGGGTGTGGTATCTTGGGGGGTAAAGTGTGGAACATATGGTGTGCCCGGAGTGTACACGGACGTCACCAGGTTTAGATCATGGATTGACAGGGAAATTTCACAGAGGGACCCTTACTACAATTCCACCCGGTGGGTGCTTCCACTCCCATCTCCCACCTCGAAGAAGACCAAGGGAACTGAGGATGACTCGAAGAAGAAGAAACAGCGAGGGTGACGACAGTAAAGACAAGGAAGAGTATCCAAAGAGGTCAGTAATTGGTAGCAGCTTAATTTTCTTTGAGGACGAGGAGGAAGAGGTGGGTGGTGTTTCCACCATCACTACCACCATGAGTAGCAGAAATTTAGTAGGAACTACGCCACCAGACAAGAAATCTGGGGATGATGCTTTCACCACTTGCAATAAGAAGAAAAAAGTAATGTGGATGCTAACTTCATTTCTAATCATTATTTCATTGTAAGAAAGTGACAAAATAAATTGGTAAAAAACTACTGCAATAGAGCAAGTTGGCTTGTGTCCTTTGCCACCTCAGGGGCAAGGCGAGACTGTACTTTTTTTTAAACCAACAAATAAATCATGAATTAGCATCATGTACACAAACACGGCCAATTACTCTCACTCACTGAAACCTGAATCAAAATTCAAATTCCTTCATTTCATGCACACAACGAGAGAAACTACTGGAGGATGAACCCTTAATAAACGAGACTCATTCAGTTTTTCGAAACAAGGCCCCAACAAACAACCAGTCAACTATGCACTGGCCACGCATGAGATACAATTTCTTGTTCTATTTTCGTTTCGTTCATGAAAGGAGAGAGAGAGAGAGAGAGATAGAGGAAAAGATAATGGATAATAATCCTTCCATATCATATCGTATCACACATTATATTATGCATGGGATAAGCAAGGATGCTTTTGGTGGTGGTGAAGGAATGATAATTTTAAAAAAGAAACAAAGATCCCTCCAAATAATAATAAGTACCCTCTTCTTCTTCTGCTCCCTTCTTCCCTTCGTTCACGTCCATTCCTCCACTCTTCTTTTTTCTCTTATCTTTCAAAGAAGAACCTTCCCATGTCTCAAATATGTTAAATGTGAAAATATTTATTACATCTAAAACACTCACCTTGATCGCATTGCATCACTTCTTCCAAAAAGTTATTATCACTTCTCTTCTTTCTTTCTTTATTTCTCTATACCCCATCCCCATCCACTCGTTCCTCGTCTTCTGTTTTCTCACCTTCAATTCATTTCAAAAATTCTTTCCTTTTTCTATTTTGCCAGTCACAGTACGACTAGGGGTATGCACATTTTCTTCGTTGGGTTTGTTTTGAAACACTTGACACAAAAGTTTTAGGCATTTTTATTGGCTCGACTTCTGGTCTTATTTCTAGGAAGCTATGTATGCATGTGTAAGTATTTAATTAAGAAAGGAGCAACATGAGATGACGATAAGAGAAAGTATTTTAAGGTGACACCACATCGCATGATAAGAGACAAAAGGCGAGAGAGAGAGGATGAATATGCAGGCAGGGAAAACTTGGAATGAATTGAGCCTCTATTTCTTAAGGATCATTAAAAAAGAAGGAAAAGAGAACAAGTCAATAGAATCCGATTTAATAATCTAATCTAATCTAATTCCACCCCAAAAGAGAAGGAACCCTTTTCTACACAACTACATTCATACATACATGATCATGATAGTTTTAGATACATACAAAGGCCACGAAGAAAGAAAGGACAAGATGGACGATGATGTTTCAAGATTCAAGTTGCTTTTGTTTTAGCTATTATATTCCGTTTCAAAATAAGAGGAAGATTTAGAGCTCGACCGAGGAAAATACTGAATGGGAGAATCTGGGGAGCAGGTAGTTTGGTCGGGGGTATAAAAAAAATGAAAAAATTTTCATTCAAGAAAACAAGACTTCCGTGTATGCCTGTGTGTGCATCCCTTCTTCTCTCTTCTTAATGATCAAAAGTGAAATTCCTTCCTTCCTTGTGCATCCCCAGTACAACTTTGTATAGTTAAGGAGTGAAAGCAGTGTGTGTAGTCAGGAAAAGATGGGAAATATTAATAATAATAATAATGTGTATTAAGATGAGGAGGTAGACACATGGACATGTGGTATGCTGGTGTTATGATGTTATGGATGAAAGGGTTAAAAGTTCACTCCAAGGTCTTCTCCTTGTTTACCTTGATTTTTTTCACTTGTTCATGCATTCTAGATTCTACATCTTCTCTCCAACCTCAACTCCTTCAACCAAAGTCTTTTGAAGTGAGAGAGTGATGCTCCTTCATTTCATCTTCATCCATTATCTTTTTGTTGTGGCTACCTTTTCCTCATCATCCTCGGCTCTTTTTGGACCATGATTGGAATTCCATTAAGAAAAGCTCTCCAAAAGCTCATATGCCTGATTAAAGAAAGCATGCAAGCGGGAAGGGGAAGTAAAGTAGAAGAGCTTCTTGTCATTATTATCATCATCATTCCATGATTTTCATTTCATCCCTGCGCCTCTATAACTTTTTAAGCCTTCTTCTTCTTTTACCCACTTGTTATTGTGGTAAGATGAAGGCAGGTAATGAGCATCATCTTCTCCTCTTCGTTTTTGATTTGACTTTTCCCCGACCGACTTACAATTACAATTATTATTACTATTATTATTACAGGGAAAAGGATGGAAAGATCACGTCCAGGTCCAGGTCCAGGTCTGCCTGGGTTCAGAGACCAGAAGAAGAGGCCTTCTCACTTTTTATTAGCAGGAGCAGCAGCACAACAACCTCAGCTAACATATTTTCAAACAACCCTTCCTTCTCCATCTCTCTCTCTCTTCTTGATTGATTTGACTTCTTTTTCTTTCTTATCCATCCTCCACAATAATGAATGGAGGACAGGAGAACACACGTAAAATTTTTAATCTTGCTCCCTTTTTATACTTGCTGAGGTTATCTTCAAACGAGGGACATCCAATTATCACTATCGACTGATGACAACATCGAGTATTTTTATATTGTTTTAATCCACTCATTCCAAATGCCTCTCTACGTTCTTGGTCACATACTACAATTGCTTGGGTCCAGTGGGGTACTCTGCGATACCCTTTTACTTCAAACACTGAAATATTTTACCCTTCTTTTCTTGAAGAAAAACCTAAAAAATAATTACTTTACTTACAACGACCTTACTTACAACCAGTGGTAATAACAGTAATGCTAGGGTTTTAAGCAAATTAATACCCTTTTTTACCACTATAATTACCCCCACAGAGTCTTGTCTTGGTGACCAACCAAGGAACCAAGAACATCACCCAGAAATTATGAAGCCTAAAATTAAAACAAAACGTAACACAGGTTTTAAGGAGTAAAAATACATAAAAAAGCAGAGTGGAGAGCAGAGCAGATACACACAGTTAACCCCGAAAATAACTATAATTACAATTAGTGTCAAGGGAGAACAAGAACGTAACATTTTAAGGGTTTTTCTTTATCCCAAGTACTTTTTTGATGAAAAAAGCAAAGAACGGAATGTTTATAGTCCTATGGGGCATTGCAAGACCTTCCAATGGACATTTCTCTCACCCTCCTTGTTTTCACTTTGTTTTTGGAATAAATCAAGCAACTATGTGTCAAGCAAAGTGTCCAGTGTCCTTCTCTGACTTTCTTTTTCGTAAACCTATGCCGTGTCTTTTTGTCAAGCGAAAACAGTCTCATTCTTTCCTCGCCTCATTTCATCTTGCCATCCAAATTGGTCTTGCGTTGATAACAACAGTCCAATGCAATTCCAATTCCTCAACTTCATCCCCTCCGCAGTGGTAGTAATAATAACAATTAGGCTGGCCTGGAGTCATAAGTAATGTAATGCAATAATGAGTGTGTGTGTGTGAGAATGTGATAATGATGTGTGAGGTACCTGCCTGACAGTAAAGTGGAGTACATGAGACCCTTCTTCTTCCAAAAAGAAGAAGACGAGATGATCAAATACGGGGTAAGTAGACCGCCTACTTGTCTTCTTTTTTAGGTTCTTTAGCTACAGGTTGTTGCTGTATGTGGAATTCCAGAGAAGAAAGATTGCTTCCGGTCGGTCGGCCTCTGGTCTCTCTTCTCATTCCAAATCCACTTCTGGTCTCTGAGTAATAATTCTAAAAAGATTCACTCGGCCGCAGTCACTGAACTGCTTGAGAGTATAGCAATTGGAAATCCAATCTCAAAGGTTTCCTGCTAAATCATTGGAAAAAGGGAAAGGAATGCGGGTGTACGTGTGTGGGTACACAAAATGAGTGCATAAAATAAAACAGCTTTTTGTTCTTCCCAAATTGCCCAAACAAAACAAGACTTTTGGTCATTCTCAGGGTGGTAAAAAGGATACTTTCTTCTGCTTTTAGTCAGAGAGAGGGTTGTAGGAAGGAAGGGAAGGAATGAACGGAGCCGATCTGATTTTTTTTGCGAACCACCTACTTAACCCTCTATTCTCAAACAACCACAAAGCCTCAATTCGATCCTGTAGGTACAAAACGTAATGATGATGAGTGGAAGACTTTCCTTCTTAGAAGAAACCGAAACGGTCAATTAATTTATGGGCGATTGACCGACTGACTGACCCTGAACCTGGAACCCAGATTATGCAGGTCTTCTCTTGTCAATGCAATAATACTGCAATGGTTGAGAGGAACTTGCATCAGCATCTCATTATTTAAATGTATCTTCTATACCTGAACCTGACCTGAAAACGTATCAAGTAATGACACTCATAAATCTCCGCAATCCTGGCCAGTCATGTGGATCTCAAAAAGCAAGCAAATGAGAAACAGTAAAGTGGCATTATGAGGCCCTGTCCAATTAGTTGATTCAGCATTAATTATGCAGACCGAAGGCCCGCTTCCGAGAAAAAGAAGCCTAAAAATAAATCCACATAATGCTATTGTTTGATCGGCGTCTTTCTGTTTGTTTTAATGAGAAGCACACCGCGACGGCACACACCTTTAGTTCCTGGTCCCCTTAATCAGCAGTGGGTCACATTGCTCCAGAGGATAATTTTTTAAAAGTTGGATCGGGATAGTGGTCAGCTAATCGGGCCAGCCAAGTAGAAGTACTTTTTCAAGTGGTTCTTGTCGGCAGGCAGGCAGGCATACAGGCTAAGGCTTGGGGAAAACTAGTGGTTATTTGACCTAGATTTAGATTTGAATTTTTTGAATAAATTAACTTAACTTAGCTCTGCGCACAATTTCAACGTGTGAGTGGGTGTCAGTGGGGAGGGAAAGGCTGGGTGCCCATGGGGCTAATACCATTTATTTGATATCTGTGTAGAGCCAAACGCTGGAATTTCCCTTTGCCCCACTTTCCCAATCATTATTAAAAATATTACACGTGATTACCTGGTTTTGTTTACTTCTGACCGCTGGCCGGCAGAGTCAGGCTTCATTTCATCTCATCAGCATAATTTTTCCCATCTCTGATGACTTGCCTACCTCTTCTTCTGCTCCGGTTTTTTCTTTGACTGTCAATTAAACAAAGCCAAACCGCTGACTTTCACAATTAACGACTTACTCATCTCTTCTTCGGCGTGGTGTGGTGAAGTGTGTCTGGCCTCTGGCCTGCCTCTTCTTTGCGTCCACCACTTGACCTGACATGACATGACACACACTCCACCTCATACCCACACGTCATCCACACTAATTAAGCAAAGGAAGTCAAATATACGGGCATTTCTGTGAGCCAGCAGATGACGGGGGAACATTGAGATCTGCGTATGGTCATGCAAATATGCGTCTCGGTTCATTCTTGATGATTGAAATTTATTATATTGCGCAGGTTTAAGCTTGTTTGTTGTTGTAGGTTCACTACATAAAACAGCAGGAAATAAAAATATTAACTTAGCTTAGCTGCCATACACTCACATTGTTTGCTGAAGACATGACAGATTATTATTATGAACTGAAGGAATGGAAGTTAGTAATTCAATTTGCCATTTCCACATACCTAAGATACCTCAGAGCCATAACCTAAAGTAATGAAATGACTGTGGTCGTAAGTGCTTTTGCTTTGCTTGAGTATACCGAAGAACGAGTGAAAATTAATTTGTCTGTACCGCACCTGCCTGTGCCTCTGCGATGGTACATAAATAAAGTGACAAAAACTAATTGTCAAAAGTTCCAATGGGATTGTATGCAAGTTTTTTTACTCAATAGATAATTATTGTCTCAAAGCAGGCTGTGAATTGTGGAAGCACAAAAGACTTGCTTTCCTAAAGTCTTTTTATTTAAAAGGACAACTAATTTAACCAACCAACTTGTTTAATTTGGCATGACATGACACGACTCGCCATGCTTGCACGGATTCATTTCACAATAAGCAACTTTTTGAATTCGTGATTAAACCCCTTTCTTTCCCTTCCACAGAGTCAAGGCGATGTGGCATTTAATGAAGTATCATCATTAGCACCGTCATGCGTTGTCAATTAGCATCTCTCGCAGTCTTGATACTTAAAATTGAGTCAACTAAAGTGACTTTGTCATATTGCAAACTAAAGATTGGTTCTCGTTTTGTTTTATGAAATGATGTAAGCTTCAAAATGCCATGCAATTCTTCTGTTGTTTTACCAACGAAGCCTGGAAGAGTTTTTGATTTGATTACAATTTGGTACACGTGCAATCATAAACTGCCAAGAACAGGAAGGCAGGAAGGAACTCAGAACTCAGCAGGACGCGTCATAATAAGACAGATACAGAAGGAAGATAAGAAGATGGGCATGTCATGACATAACATGACGTAATATCTACTATGAAGAATGAAGAAGAAAGCAGTCTCAGTCCTGCCTGACTTAATGATTTCTGTTAATTAGATCAGTCCTGTCTTGTCACAAGGATCCGCTCGTCTTTTCCTCATTATGTTAAAAAGTACAAGTGTGCAAGTATCTACTTAACTGTTTCCATCAGAGCAGAGTAGAATTTCAAATAATAAAAAATTCCCTATGCGATGCCATACCACCACCCGAGTTGAAAAACAAAGGGATGAGAGATAGATCAAGTTAAGTAAGTTGGTCTTCTTTGAGCATGAGAAGAATTTTTAATTTTTCACATGTTCTTTTACTCTAATTGAATTTCGCTTCACTCAAGTGGTTTTCTGATCAAATAAAAGGTAATATTGCCATTTGTTCTGTCTTGCTTCAAATCCTATCATCCTTTGTATCTTTTGCATGCGTGTGTAGATGTGGATGGACAGGACAGTTGGTGGTGGTTGGGGATGATGACGAATATGCCACCCTGAAACAAAGGAAGTAAAGTAATTTCTAGTATAGTTGTGTCCAACTTCCTTGCAGTCTTGTTAAGTTTTCATTCTATCGCTCAATTTAAAATTAGTAATTTCATTTCAAACCTTTCTTCGAATAAAAGGCTCATCCTTCGCAATCACGGAAGAAAATATTTTTGGCACAAATTCCATTCCAATTTTTTTTGCATCGAGAGAAAAATGTATCTAATGTAGGCATATACATGTGCGTCACATTTGATTTGAACCCTTCGTCTCAATTTCAATTTCATGCCGTCTCATCACCGAATCACATGCCATCGCCATCATTTCTTTATCTAAAGCATTGCTGCTATTTTATTGAACGGTCGAATTTTTTTTATGAGGAATTGAAATTGTTGTGTGGATTCCGTTGTTCCATCATTCGACCTCAGAAGCGGATAGGGCAAGCCACAAGGTATTTAGTTGGATTACAATAGTCATAGTTAGTTAAAACTTAAGGTCGATCTCGGGTATATCATGGAATGGATAAGGATGCATGGTCGGTCAGGTTGAGTTTTAAAAAAATGTTTAAATCAAAAACCAGAAGAACTCCTTCCTTTATTCCCTATATCAAATGGTATCATCATATTTACCTCCTCTGGGCTTGACTGATTGCATTGCATTACATTATTATACGGAATTGAATTGAATCGCGACTCTTGTTAATCTTAATCGCATTGGAAAAAGGATTCCTCTCTCCTTCAGTGGGTGCAACAGATGGCAAATGGTTGGTAAAACTTAAGTAATCATCCAAAAAATGATCAGGTCTTGGAAGTTTTGCGTACGAAGAAAGAAGGTACACATGGAATGAACTGTCAATGTCAAAAACCAACTTATCTTTTTTTGCCATGTACACATTTCTAGAAGAAAAGTATGCAAGATTGCACTTTTGTACATACAATCGTCACATTAAACTCATGTGACATGCCACGCAACATCTAGATAATAGCCTCCTGAGTAAACTGATTCATCATTTTAGGGGCAGAGTGAGACTTGTTGTTTTCAAAGTACAACAATTATTACACATTGAACGTGACCTGAGGAACCAAGTCAATCTCATCATCACCATGGAGATTTCAAAGGTCGATCGAATCAAACAAAGGATGGATGATCGGAATGATGAGACAAGCAAAGCAAGGCAAGGCAAACAGGCATGCATGCACCTGTTGCTCCTTTTCTTTCTTTTTAAAAAGCATTTTGCACAAACAATTTAGGCACGATACACACAACACAACACTTGACTCGACTTCCATGGATGGATCAGCCCAAACAACAATCAATCAGTTCAAAAAATTTAAACCTTAAAAAAATATGAACAAAGCAAAACAACAGCTGGCAAACAGACAGCATGAGATGTGCCTATATACTTTTTTCTTTAAAAAAGAATGCAATTAGTTTGGTCTGCGTCTGTTGCACGGAGAAGAGACTGAGATTTAAATTGCTCTGATTGCTTCGATATGCCAAAAACATAAATGCATGCATGTGTATATGCATTTGGCATTCACATGGTTGTCGTGAATAATTGCGATTTGGTACCATTTTTTGTTAAGTATGTATCGTTTTTAATTGATACATTGTATCATATCATCATCATTATTGTAGACACATACACACACACACACATGCGATTCTTTTCTCTCTGTGGATTAACTAACTGGCTCAAATAATAACTAACTTTAAATTGACATGATTCACATCTGCCGTTCCTCTTTTGCACTATATGCAAATTAAAACTTGTCTTTCCCTTCGACCTGCTCCTCCAGACAAAGCCAATGGTGAATTGCTTAATAAGGTTTCTGCTGATTACGCAGAAAAGGAGAAAATATAATGTCTAAAGTCAAAGTCTTTCCATCAATTTTTTTAGATGAATTCAAGCATGATGCAGGCTAAGGGTAAAAAATAATTTAATTTGTGTAATGCAATGTAATGAAGTATTTTTATATGCAACTACCGAAAGATTGATGGCAATTGGATTTAATTCAGTGTAAATTTCAGATTTTAATTAAATGAATGAATTTGTTAAATTGATTGACAGACGAATCAAACATGATTTGATTTGATTTGTGCAATTGTGCTTTTATAGGGTTTCTTGTATTGAATAATAATTTTGCAATAAAACCAATGACGATGAAGAAGCTCATGGATACGACTTGAACGAGTATATGTGCGGGAAACAAAGCCTTTAATCAAATTAAATTAAATTATTTCTTCATGAATATTGATGATGATGATGATGATGATTGGTTGGGTTTTAGTTGGCTGATTGATGATTGAGAATAAGAGAGTAGTCAATTTTCATAAAAGTCAATGGATGCTTTAGCTAATCTGAAATTTCACAAAGCTTGTGGCTTAGCTCCTTTAGCATTAAATTTTGAACACAAAATTCAATTTGAGTTTTGAACACAAAAATTTCTGTACAGGACAAACGTTTGAATGGCATGGATTTAAGACAATTGGCATTATGTACGAGTAAGTCAAAAGTCAAGTCTGTGTTCACATTGTTTGCGTGTTTGTGGGTAGTAAACCAAAACACTTTCCGGAAAGTGCATTTCACAGCAAGTAGCTTCGTAGAAATTAATAAGTTAATTGTTATTATAAATATGACCAAATAAAATAGAAATTGTGAACACAACAACACAATTTTAAAGACGCCGAATTGATTTTTAAGGTGAAAGTAATGGCATGTTCCACCGTATGGCAAATAAGATCATGGTTCTTAATTCCTATTATTACTATTGATGGAAAACTCTTTGTTGAATTAGCATTGGCAGAAGGAAGGCATGACAACATCCACCTTTGCCTACAGTATGATACATGCAAATAAATATTTGACAATGGCTAAAAGTGAAACCTCGGGAGATTAAAACGTGCATTACGAAAAATTTCTTACATCGATACACATTCAATTAATTGATGATGATTAGGTATAAAGCTGGCCTTGAATTTAATGTGGCATCTGCTTTTAGTAAAATTTATTCTCGTGGAATTGCAAGTGATAAACTAAAGAACAGCATGTCTGGATGGGTTTTGCAACATGGAGGAAAGTCGAGGGAACATGGACCACCACCGCACCGTATGGTAAATGCATAAGGCTACATTCTTCGGTGGATGATGGAAGGTATAAGCGACAGGATTAATTTATTAATTAAGACAACAACAATTCTCTTCATGTTTGCTTCAATTCGCAAAATGCTTTTTCGTTGATTTGGTACACCATCTTATTAATTAGTTAGTCTTTCATACCTGATTTGGTTCAGCCTAAAAAAGAGCAAACTCAAAAAGACGTGCGGTGTCGTGCCAAGACGAGGCGGACCCTCTCTCAACAATCTTCTATCGCCAAGAGAGCAAAACTGGTTTCTTCTTTGCGCAATTTGCAATTCAGTTCAATTGAATTCGCATTCTATCTAAAGAAAGAAGTGTAGTCGCCACATTTAGGCAAAAGTGGTGTGGAGTGGATATAAAAAAATTACCATCTGCCAACGAACAGCCAATCGTAGTTGATTTCATGTGCCAAAATAGTTTTTGCATAAGAAACTCCTCCTTAATTTATTGCAAGAAAACTTTCTTTAGGCTTCTTTCTTTAGCCTGCTTCCATTTTCAGCACTTTCCCTCCACGTTGAATTAACCGGATTGAGGTACTTTTTGTTTTATATGCCTTTTCTTTTTTGCTTTGTGTTTCCCAAAGTCTTGCATTTTGTTCATTTCCAAATTAAATTAAACGCTAAGGAGTCGGGCATGTGGTGAGGATTCATAATTTCCCCAAATAAAATTTTGTGGACAGAATCGTTTAGCTTTACCTTGATTTGAGGTAGCAATTTTTTATGTCTTCGTGTCAAGGTTGATTGCTGATTGGCTACATTCTCCAAAGACGCAGTTCTTTTGTTAAGAATATGTCTACTCTTATTTATTAGTGCAAATTAACAAGGTTATATGTATCCTTCGTATCGTTCCGCGTCCATGCAAGTTAAATGACGTTTACTTACTCCAAGTACGCACTTAGAAACCGCAAAATAAATCAAGTCAATTGTTTTCATATTTATCTTTTAATGAAGTTGAGAAAGTTTGTCAATCTGTGCGAAAAGCCGCAGCAAATCAAAGGTAAACACAGTTCATCCCGCAAAACAACCCAAAATCCAAAGAATCCAAAGATTCATAAAGGCTTTACCGAAGCTACAGTGATGATTTCAATCTACGAAGCTGAAATCTTTTTGTTACCAATTAAACCATGGGAATCTGCA
>JAQIWU010000587.1:0-24191 GCA_034696445.1 Isotomiella minor
TCCTGGCTGTTACCTTACTTTCTTACACGTCCAACTTTTGATAGTGGATAATAACTGGTTGTGCTGGTTTAAATTTGTTGGTTTTGTGAACACCTTAGCTGACGGATGATAATAGGGGGGAGCAAATCCTAAACAACTTGACTGACTGACTTTAATTCAAACTTCTCGTTTTCATAAATTAAATAGTGACTCTCTAGCATATATAGCTTTCTTCTCCTTTGTTCTTGTCTGTTTGATTATTATGGCTCAACTTTAACCTGTGTTGTGTCATGTCGTTTGTAAATTGCAAGAGTAAAACCCGTATCATCCTGCTGGACTTGACTATGCTGAGTGTGTGTGGCTCTTCTTCTGACTGCGTTTAATATGCTACATTAGATTAAACATGTCGAATTTCTTCTTTTTCTTAGCTCGTTGGACAATAATCGTTAATCCACACAGTAACCAACCAGTTTATATACCCTTTACATTAATGCACAAAGGAGGAACCTGGTTTGCCATGTTCTTACTACCTTAAAATCCTTTATTTTTTGTTCACATTCGTAGGTGAGCTTTATCTTAATAGTAGCGAGTAAATGTGAAATGCAAATGTGGGATGTCAGGAGAAGAGTATTATTGCGGGTGATTAGCTACCACACATAACCAGCACCAAAATCTGTTTTCCATTATCTAAACACTCGTATCCACTTCGCTATATTACAGTGAGAAAAGACATCCTTTGGTTCATTATTAAATCAAACCTGCCAAACCAAGGCAGAACAGCGAGAATTTATTCACATTCGGAACTTTAAAAAAATATTTGGCACGTCAGACACTGCGGTATTTCATGGTATGGTGATATGATATGATTTGAAACTAATAAGCAAATTGTAGTACTGGACAACCTGTTTTTTGGTTCATGTACATACAATATAATAATGCATGTCGTATAAATGCCAGATGATGCCAACTTCAAACTTGTTGGCTCTTCGTGTGTGTTTTTTAAACCTTCCAGTCATAACATTCATCCGTAATGGGTGGGTTTGCCTGAGAAATTGTCTTATTCAACTCTTACAAACAAGCAGACGAGTAAGAAATATTTGCAGAAGAGTAAACCGTATAAAGTACAGAGATGATGATAAAAGTTTTCCTACTCGTGATATGTAGAAGACGAGCTCTATATTTTTCTTGCATTAGAAGATAAATTATACTGTCTGCCAATGCCAATACGTGTCATTCATAATTTGTTGAAAAATGACATTAACAAGGCTAAAACCGAAAGAGTGGAGTTGGAAGGTGAAGGTTAGATTGATTGTGCAAGTACCTTCTTGTAATGCAATTTGCTGCAAGGTGTCACGTACTCGAGAGAAAGAGAGCAAGGAATTTATTTGGAAAAGAATTTGTGGGGAAAGCTGGCTCATTCTTGTATGAATTCCGTATTCCTCCTTTCATAGATTGAGTTACCCTAGGTTTAAATGTGGCTGGAAAGAAAGAATTTCAGATCCTATCATCATCATGAAGAAACGAAATACTTTCACCTGCCAATATTAATTTAAACAGGACGCCCACAACTTCAGGGTTTGAGAAAAAATCGTAATAAACATACACATTCTGGTTTCAACCTCCTCACGAAATTTTTGTCGGTGGTGGTGAGAGATAAAATTCTTTCTGCCGGAAAAGTTACGGAGGACGGCCCCTCAGACCTGGAAGAGTGTTTCTTTCGATTTGTTTATTCAGTCGTCTAATTAGAAAGGATTGAAGTCGGAATCAAAACCATTCTTATCCAGGTTGGTTTGGGCAAGCAATGTAGGTACATTCTAGTTAATTTGTCGAGGTGTGTGTTCCTACCTTAATTAGAATCACCGGGAAGAATGAAAATTCAGTGGTCATTATCATTATTGCTATCACTTGAATTTTGCTCAAAAACTTTAAAACTATGCAGAGTTGGCCTCATTAGGCTAAATAGAGTAGACTATAGCTCCTAACCTCGCATCTGTCCCCTGAAGTCGTCCATCTCGCAAGATATTCTACGTATTACATATTTTATTTTCAATATGCAATCAGCAACAAAATATATTACCGAGTTTAATGAGAAGCTTCCGCTGCTGGAGTGTATGGATGGAATCCAAGTGGCACGATTTTAAATTTATCTCTGGAGAATAGCATGACTTTCCTGCGTGTCGCAAAGTTCATGTTGCAAGCTGTAGCCGACAGCATGTAAAAATTTCTCTCCTTCTTCCTACCCTCTCGTAATGTTATCGCTCCTGTTATTCACAAAAATATAATGTCGTTCACCTTCCCCTAATGTAATTTGATCCAGGTAACAACAAAAGTAGCATGTGATAAGTAGCGTATATACGGAATAAAGCTGGGTGAACAACAGAACCGAAACAGAAGTGAAAGATGTCTTTGGGGAAAACAAAATGAAATGCGGTATCTTGTGTGATGCTTATTACTTTTTTTTATCTTGCTTTCCCTTGCCACAGTGGCACAATAAGGCTTGTATATATGAAGTATGGTTTATGAAGTAGGGTTATTACGAGTACCATGAATAAATATATACATGATTGAAAAAGTAATCCCATTTGTGCACAAGTGTCCCACGAGGGATGACTTCGTCTCTCTCAACTTGACCGTCATAATGGCTTTATTATCTGTCAAACGACACGAACTTGGCAATTGATAAATGCCACTTTTTATCGTGTCTCTCCTCTTTCTCCATCCTATGGTTCTGCCACCACTACTATATTGACTCGTCAATACATGTATGTACTCCTGACTTTCATCATCCTCATCACATTAATACGCTACTTAATTTATTATGCCGTAAAAAGTGAACAGCTCTTTCAAAAGTATACACTATACTATGTGAGAACCGATGTGTCAAAATAGTTATTAACGATATCATCCCCTCTTCTATTTCATATTTTCATCTCAGCGTCAGCTTCCTCCTTACTCTGCTGAGTATTTTTTGCATTACTTAATTTAATTAATGACAACAGGTGTGACTGAACCACTATATTGATTTGTTGCTTGCATGCATCCAGAACAAAATGTACTTTACGTTTCATGCCGACTGACTCATTTCTTCTCTTTCCTGGGAAAAGCAAGGAAAGTTGTACTTTGCAATTTGCCAGTGGGAACACAATAAATAGAATGCTGCAAAAAAGTTAGGTCTGATAGCTGTTTTTTTCATCGTCGACGTTATTAGTGACTTATTACAGAACAGTAAAATGACGGAAATGTGTTAAAATGATACATTTTTTAGCTATGCGAATTGTTTTCTTCTCCAAATTGGAAGGCGCAGTGCAATTTCTAGTGTGAAAAGTCGTTTCATGAGAAAGTCAGGAGTGAAGTACACCAATTTTACTCGCTGATGATGTGTGGTGTCATTTCAGTCTCCCTCCTTTAATTTGCACGCAAGCATGGAAACAAAAAAACTGTAAAAAAAGTTAACACGGCTTGTTGAATGCTTCTCAAAGCGAAGAAAGACCCTAATCAATAAATATATCTTAACAAATTTCACTTTTATTTTCAGCTCTTCTCAAAACTGTATGTGTCATGTCGAGAGTTCTCATTCTATACATCGCACATGAAGCCGAAGGTTAGATCTGAATTGCTAAATACAAAATATTTTCATGTAACTTTCTACCCTATTTCCTGCACGCTGGCTGACTACAATTATTTTAGTGCCAAAAATTAGTTTTATGACACACACAAAGGAAGGCAATTTGTCAAAGTGAAGCAAGTTAAAAACGTCAAAATGCTAACGTATAAAATGTAACCAACAATGCACGTAATGCACAATTCACCAAACCCACTCGCTCTTTTATAATAATATTGCACAATAAAAACGTAACCTAAGGAAATAAGTGAAATGTAGTGAAGTAAAGTGTGGAAAGAACGGAAGAAAATAAAACCGAATTGATGTGCAATTAGATTCCAAAAAAGTCGTATGTGTGTGTGTGTGTGTGTGGAAAATACACCATACAATCACTCACGCGGTGAAGAAAAAGGGATGCAGGCAGGTCTTTTCCTTGTTCCAGTATCAGAAGGATATTTGTTAAATTGCTTGATGACTGTTCAGATAAGCTCAAGTGGTTTCAATCCGAACGAATCTATGAGCTAAAGATCATGTCATGCACTCATTCATTCAAGCATACCGATAATAATATTAACGTCGCTAACATACGTCCCTTGCTCCTCTATTCTATAGGACGGGAGGGCAAAATGCAGTACAAGACCCTCCGATTATACTTGGATAGGTACGGACACAGAGTACAGAAGTGGTGGGGTCGAAGCGGATGGGTAGTTGGGGTAGTTTGTGATAGGCAATAATTTTGCATCCGGATCAAATCTTCCAAAAACTTTTTCCTACTTTCCCTCTTTTCTTCAGGCGGCCTGCAACATCACTTTCCCATTCATTGATTCATATCCTTCCATTCATCCCATCCGATCCATTCCATAAAGTCATTTTTCACCATTACACAAATGTCGGGTACTTTCGAGTGACGATAAATCTGCAGCTAATCAGAATATGCACAAGTCAATATATTCATGCAACGAATGAGTACAATTACTTGCACACCCTAGTACTCGTCCTTAAATCAACCCTTTTTGGGCCACTTTCCCAAATCTTATGAAAGTGTCAATGCAATGAGCAGTGTCACAGTGAAAAAAGAAACATGTATAAAGCAGTCTAAATGTGACAGTTGAATACGAAAAGAATTTGCTGATTTGGGCTCCATCAAATTGTATGTATTAAAGTGAATGCGGTCGTACGCAAGAAGCTTTGATGATATCCTTACATTTTATTAGAGTTCGTTCGTAAGGTTTGTTTTGTGGTTGGATATATTTGCTATTTACGTAGTGGGTTGTTGGATTCACCCCCAAAAGAATTTGATAAAACTCCAATTTGAGAGTGCGATATATTTGATAAGTGTACAGACAAGAAGTAAGAAGACGGTTGGGGGAAAGCAAAGAGGACATACGAGAGTGAGTGAGTGAGCATTATCAACCACGGGCCATCACATCACATCAGGGGCAGGAGAACGTTGCTTGAATGTTGATGCAATAAGAGAGTGGCTTTTGACATGGTGGTCGCATTACAACGTCATATCATGATAGCGTGTGCACTACAAAGGAGTGCACATTCATTCATTCAGGATCTGGTCAACCAAACAATCCGTTTTGGTTGTGTAATTGTAACGAATTGGGGAAAATGACAATACAATTGCTTTCCATTTTGTCACGGTCCCATCTCCCACATAACCACAACGCCACCGGACAGACATCGGAATTCTTTCTGGCCAATTTAATATCTTACATTTTATCTTTATAGTGTGTCCAACCGCTCACCCACCACCACCACCACCACTTTCCCTCTTCTTTCTTTTGATCCTAGGCATATGCCTCGACAGGGAGAAAGCCACAATAATAACAAGCCCTGCCACCACCAGCAGCAATAACGATTCACACTCTCTGGCGAAATGAAATAAATACATTATTTTCTCCATTTAGGGAAAATAAATGACCCTCGTCGTTCTGTGAAGGAATATGGAAAGAGACACAAATGTGACTCGCAATAACATGAATTGGCATAAACATTTTTCCTTTTCCTCTCTCAGTCTGATTGTGCCACCACAGAATGATGGAATGTGTCCGTCTATAGTGAAAAGGGCAGACCAAGGCACACGGCCTGGTGTAGTGAAGGTGAAAGGAAATGACATTGGGTGACAAAGCCCGTGTTTTTTATAGTTCAGTCACGAGAGTGGCGTAAGAATAAGAAGGATTCGTGAGGAATGGAGTGCTTTTGCAAATGACAGGCGGTGGAAATGTTCCGTTTGAGACTTCTGCTACATTGGCTTCTCATTGCTCAACTTTCCCTTGCTCTCCTATTTGCTATTGGGGGAAGTCGGGAGAGTCGTCCATCCCTTCTTCTTCCCAAAGTCACTCAGTTCCATTCTCTCGTCCACCACCAAACTTATAGCCAGAAGAAACCACGATGATATTTGCTCCGAAAACCCATGACAAGTAAGCCAATAAGCAATGCAAAGGAAAGAAAGAAGGAAACAAATGTAAAGCCAGTCACTCAACCAACCAAACAATTGTTGAGAAATCAAATTGGTGAAGTCGGGAGAGAAATGCAGTCCACCGGAAAATTGGTCCTAATCTCTACTTTTGCGGTCCAAGAAATCCTCCACCAAAACTCAGCTTCCTTTGCTTTCCATGTACAATAAGCTTTCTGCTTGTTTCTGCTGGTGCACCCACCGCTACTACTGACTCTTGTCTCCTTGCCTTTGCCTCGTAATTACGAAACACATCACCGCCAGCCAAAAGTCCAACATGCAACCACTTTTCTATGTCTAAAAGTAGCGTTTACAATTGTCTTTACCTCTTGAGAGTGAAGAAGAGTGTCATGCTTGGCCACATATGTTTCACTTATCTTGTCATAGCCTATAATCTTGCATGCTTCCTGCTGACCATTCTCTTTTCAACAGTTTTAAGCACAAGATATCTTCAAGAAAAACCCTTCCATTTAAAATGAAATACCATTGGGTCCTGAACACATGTGCAAAAACATATCATATTCATATGACAAGAGTGTAATTCGTCCTGGAAAGTCTGCAAAATGATAGCCCTCGCTTGAACCGTGTTCAAAGAATACAAAAGAAAGTATTGTCATATCTTTCCACATACCTGACAGCTTTTGGCAACCAATAGTGATAGTGATAAAGATAAGAGTGGTGGTGAAAGTAAAAGTTAGTTCGTTTGTTTGTCCATATCAGATCACCATCGCATTGTAATTTACTGACTGCAAAAACTCCCTGTAACAGCGTATACTTGACTTGTTTGTGCTTAATAAGGAATTGAAAGGTCAGCAGAAGATGTGGACGGAAATAAAGTTGAGGGAGTGAAAGTAAATTAAACTAAACTCAACGGAGAGTGGGAAGTCCTCTCCTTCAGTCAGTCAAATACGTCGTGGTGTGGTTCTGGTTCCCTCATTCTATCAAGTAAGAGATAACAAGTTTTGAAGTTGGCTGAGCGACAAAACAAAAAGTAAATGAAATGAGTAGAGTGACCATCTCATCTCTGTGCATCTTCCACTTTTATTTCCCGTTCTTACACAAAATAATAGTAGGGTCATTGAAGATAAAATATTCACATGGGAGTTCCCCGCACTCTTACATTTTTTGACTGATAGTCCAACATCGCTAGAGAAAGTACCTAGAAACAAATAATAGTGCAAATTGGGTCCAGTCCAGATTGCTTTCACTGGCAAACTACATATTGACCCACCCTGGTGAGGAGGGCTGACAAAAAAAACTTTTATAATTGACAAACAAATGAAGATTAAATGAGAGATGTTTCTCAACATGTATTGTTTATTATGGGCTTAGAACATTTATTATTATGTATTATTGAGCAGTCCTAGTTAAAATGAAAGGAGAGAAAGTTGCATCTCATAATAAAATCAGGTGAGATTATATTCAGAGAAAGGAGTGGACAATGCAAGAATAAAGATGCCTAAAAGTGATGTGGGGAAGCCAAGAGTTAGCCTCTTTCCTCTCATTGCTGAAAGTTCTTGACTGCTAGCCATTGGATTTGAGTAAGAAAGGCCAAGCCAAAGTGTATGTCTGACTTACAACGTGTGTACCCACTTATGTATTTGAATGACGGAGGCTTGTGCCAGAGAGCCATTTCAATTCCACTGTACTTTCCCAGGCATGTATTTGCATGCTCATGTAAGTACGGAGAGGAAGACAGAAAAAGAAGAATAAAATCTGTACATTTCCAAAGATATGAAAGTGCACCATAAAAAGGGTCTTTCCTCAATGCCCGGATTCCTCCTCGGACCATTTGGGACGGCTTCCTTGCTGACTGAGTGAAAGTCATTGCTGCGTATAATAATACTTGCCTTACTCACCCATGTACATCCACTCCTCTGCCTGCCTGCCGCTGCTACATCAACCAAACAAACCAACCAATCCAACCATCCGCTACATAAATGACTTGTAATTCACTGAAATATCTGTACTTAATGATTTGGAAAATTTGGCACTAATAAATTTCTCCTTGGCCAGAAGAAGCCGTCCTCTGGCCCAACTATACACTACACACGTACATACATGACATCTTTCTAATCCATAAAAACTTTCTATCCCAGAGAGAGAGAGAACTATCTCACGTCTTCCCATGCCACCCTGCAGGACGACGTTCACTCTCTCTCTCTCAGCACAATCCAACAGCGCTGCTTCGACTTTATCAACTTTTTACTTGACAACATAACTTTACCATGAGAGGAGAGAGAGAAATCCTATTATTTCGGCTGGTTAAAGTTGTTTCATCCAAACCATGTTGCCTCTTGCTGAGATACTAACCGTCAATGATGCTTTCCTCATTTCCTTTATATTTTAATATCTGCCACATAAAATAAAATACCTCCTCTATGCCCTGTTTCACTTCCGCTCGCAGTTTGGATAACACGTTTTAATGGTCTGGCCTCTCGCAGAGCACAGAAGACGGACGAAAGTGAGCACTCAAATCATCGACTCAACAAAAACACATTCATTTATTCATGCGCTTTCTCTTCTTCTTCTCTCTCACAGCTTTAACATCTCCACTTACGATTAGTCTTGTTTGTTACACGTTTTCCCTTATACTGAACTCAACAACATGTTCATTACTGTCGTTTTGGTGAACCTCTTCCATGTCATTGTCTTGCACATTTGGGACTTGGTCTGATAATGGAGAGATGTGAGTGCGTTTGTGTATCCATTCCAGAATATATAGGTACTGGTTCCTAATTAAATTACCTTCAAATTCTCTTGGCTGAAAAGATGATGCTACAAATTAAAGCAAAATACCTTTCTCCACTTGCAGTTAACTACTTTCACCCTAGCAGAGTTAAAGGTTAAAACAACTGCACACCTGTCCACAAACCGGCCTGAGACAATTTTAATGAATTATTGACCGACTTTATGCACTACTGTTGTTGTTATGTTGGGAAGAGAGTGCTATCACATTGTACAAATACACATTGGAGGACGACAGGTAGGGCGAAAGGGTGACAAGAATTAAAGATGCTTCACTTCAGTGAGAAGGACAGAACAGACAGGTGAA
Organism: Isotomiella minor; assembly: GCA_034696445.1. Taxonomy (NCBI): domain Eukaryota; kingdom Metazoa; phylum Arthropoda; class Collembola; order Entomobryomorpha; family Isotomidae; genus Isotomiella; species Isotomiella minor. Next base: position 9,100 of record JAQIWU010000587.1, read on the forward strand.
TGATGGCGATGGGTGGCCAGTGTGGATTTTTTATGAGGGCTGGACACAGAAGCGTGAGTGAAAGACTACAGAAATTAATGTTTCAAGAGAGAAAGTGGCAATGAGCTTACAGTACACACACACACACATCCACACGCATTCACTAGGGCCAAGCGACTCACAGGAAAAGAGTGTTTGCTCTCTGATGGTTGACAATAAATGTCCATGTGATTGAGGCTAAACCAAAAGCGAGCTCAGTTGTTCAGGTTTCCATGTGATATAAAAATTTGATAGTGTAGCCAATGTAACACCTTGGGCCATCACTTTGCGTGTCCACCCGTACAAGAGGTAGTTGCCACTTAGTTTGGCCAATCTAGTCTCCTTTGGCACGGAAGGCACTGGAGAGGGAGACAGGAGACAGACCCGTTCCTATTTCTTCTTTCTCCACCAGCCCAACAACGGGAGGACGGTTATCAAACCCTGAGTCAGTTCCTTGTTGTTTTATTTTATGCTATGCATTTTCCAGAAAATACAATTCCACTGTCCATGGCAGCCTCACCAGCATCCTAACCTAGGTTATATAAATATAAATAATCAGGATGGCATGTCATGACTTAGGACATGTCTGTCTGGGTGGGGTGATAATAATTTCATTCCACGATTATAACCGTCGATCCAGATCTACGTGTCATAAATTCTTTATCCAAACCTCCTGAAATAATGAAATATTAAAACTCGATACTTTTTTAGATGTGCATTCAGTGGATTTACTTTCTCCATGCTCAGTAGTTTGTTTCCAAGGTGAAAATTCTGTCTTGAGCAATGAGCAACCAACTTGTTTATTCATTCTTATTGCTAATATACTTTCACTATCTCTTTCCTTCCATGAAAAATAATCGAAAAATAGGGAGAAAGAAAGCGTGAGTGTGGAATTGGCTTGATTTGATGGCATTAAATATAGGAAGGAGAGAGAGAGAGAGAGAGAGAGAGAGAGGCATGAATTAAATATTCGTGTCCCTCCTTACTACACATTATCACATTTTCCACACCATGAACATATTACACACCCTGCCTGACTCCCTCTCGTTCATTTCTTCTTTCTTTTTCCTTCGTTCGTTCGTGAGGGAAGAGAAAGGAAGGAACTCACGCGAAAATTGCAAGCCAAGCCAAGCTAGCAAACAACAGACGACGTATCAAGATAATTGAAGTGGGAACACATAGCATTTAAAATGAATGGTGAATGGAAACAAGTAATTTTAAGCACCTTCGCCAACAACGATCGAACACCACTTCGCACCTGATACCAACACCAACAAAACTAAAGTGGAGAAAAGGAACCCACCAAAGTCTCTCTCTCTCTTTTTGGCTTTTAGGTATATTGTCCAACTGCGACCGTCACCCACACACCGTTTTCTGTTTTGAAAATCGACACGACATTTATTTGAGACAAAATGGTGCTTTGCTATACCCAAAGTAACCAATAATTCACTCCTTCCTGTTTCGTTTGTTTCTCCCAATCATAAATTCTCGCCTAATAATGCCAACCAACACCACTCTTTCCAAAAGCCAACTGCCTTTAGTCACACCATTTGGCAACTTAACTAACAAGCCTTAGGATGAATATTTCACAGAGTTGCAAATTTCATGTTGGATGACAAACGAAAGTAAAAGCAGACTTTCTAAGTGGTGTGCTCCTTCAAGCACATATGCGATACGACAAAAAAGGAGAAGAGGGCTGGGTGGCTAAAATCTACTTGATCATTTCCAAATTACACTGTTCTTAATGACAATCTGGGAGGGAGTCAAGTCATATATCATCACATCAATTTTCCAGTGATGAACGGACTCCCTAACCATTGTGCTAGGTCTGTATCACATTGCATGACACTGAATCGCATGAGTATCAAATGGAAATAATTCTAATTCCGTAATTGGCAGAAGAAGTGTTGTCTCCTTCTATCTTTCGGTTCAAAAAATAGACCCTCTCCCTCTCTTCTGAGTTTAAATTTTCTCACGACACGCCACTACCACCAACACCAATGTGCCTGACATATAATGTTCATCTCTGTGCTAACACGCCACTTACATTATTTTTACGCCATGCCAAACGCGAACGTTGTTTTGCCTTAAACTTAAACTGGACGATTCGCTTGCTAACCCAATTATTTTCAACTTTTACTCAACTACATTATTTTCTCACCTAAGGCTTGTAATTATGCTTGTGCCAGTGCCGAATTTTTAAAAATAAGTGCAGGTTGCTATTCTTAATTGCCTGTGTCTCAAGGTGCTGGTACACCTAAAAAGTTGTTGATACTCTGCACAATATCTTTGTTGTCACACGCACGAAGGAATGGATGGTTGGGAAGGAACTCATAAGACGAAGTCAACAAGAAAAGTTGGAATTTTTTAATGCTATACGCAGCATTGTTTGTTGCATTGTTTCCTTCTTATAAAAATGCATAATTTCCAAAAGTGCCGAATGAGGAGTTGTCTAATTGACAAGTCACCAAAGCTTCACACTGTCTTATCACACGAAGAAAGGTATGCAAAAACATGACTGCACCAGATGCTGTACTTGAACCATTTATTTTCCACCTTCTGCTAACTGCAATGAACCTTTTTCCTTCTTCTTCCCGTCAGACAGCGTGCCATTATGAATGTTACAATGTTGTCCCGACAGACGGGCCACCCAAATTCTACACCAAATTCATTCTGTAATTTTGCATGTTAAAACCTTTTTTATTCGTCCAATCATCCAAATGGAAAAGGAAGGACAGAGGCAAACAGTCTGGATGATTTGAATTGTTCATAACTTCACAGTACAGGAAAAATTGCATGTAAATGAGCACTTGTTCTTATCTTTTCTTGATCAATTGATGAGATCCGTTGGCTCAGTGATGTGGTGATGGTGGTGGTGTGGGATAGGGTGTTAGTTGCGCAAATAAAAGACGTGGTGGGATTGATAATATGTGAGCAATTTTATGCAAATTTAAGCCATTACCAGAGGGGAAATTAAATATCAGTGAGTATTAGTATTTCAAAGCAAGATTTGATCTCCCTTTTTATTAGGTATACAAAGTTACTGTAATTTGCTTTTATCCATGCCTGTTTATTCCTTACATGTGTCTTCATCACTCGCAAAACTAACTGATCAGGTAGGTATCATCGGGCAGTGGAGAAGAAAGCAGAAGTTAATTCACTATCCTTAAACTGGTAGTAACCACATCATTATTATCATCAGCATCAGAAACAAATAAAATGATATCTATACTGGCATAATAGCATACCTAGTTTCTCCTGCTCACCAACGTTAACAGGAGCAGAGTCAAAAGTCTTCTTCATTCAGAATCGTTATGATACTTTCATTTAAACCACCAACAATGCTCCATTTCCTTTAATATAAGGTGCATTTCTTCTGCATTTTTATCACATCACCAGACCCATCAAACGCACCATAGTTTATACAGCTGCATTCACGAATCAAATTTTTGTAAGACGCATATTTTCTTTCTCGGAAGAAGAAGAAGAAGAAGCGAATAAAATGCAGAAAGGTATTTTCTTAATGGGCCCGGTTTATAGGATTGGTTGTTGTCAGGACTGACTGTTTCAGTTTCAAAAACCAAGCATACCTATTAAGATCCATCTAAAAAAGGAGTAGGTAAATAAATGAAAAAAAGTTGAATCCACTTTCTCCTTCCTGAAAGAAAGGGGGAATTAGAATATGGGGAACTTTGTAATTAACTGCTATACCTACCTTTCATAAAGGCATATACAGTTATGAGAAGCTTCATAATATGGAATTTATACTCCTTTCTCTGCATTCACAAGGTTTTTTTTGACAACGGAATTAAATTACTTTTTCTTCTTCTCTCTACCCCTTCTTTTTAACTCACCCTAAGCATGTACTTTCAAAAGTCTAAGGAATGCAGACCAACTTGGCACACTATAAGTACAGCGTCTCATTTTACCTCGAACTAATTTTGAAGGAAATAAAAAGACAAAAATAAATAAAATACAAAAACAGAATTTAAAAAAATTGCACATAAAATTGGAGTGAAGGAGAAAGCAGCGTCCAACTCCTCCAAGCAAAAAAAGGAGGTGAGGTGAGACGAGACTCGGAGGAGTTGAGGCCTGTGGTGGAGAATCAAGCGAGCGGCGGCGGGAGTGCGAGGGAACAAAAACAAGAAAGACGACCACCAAACACACATGCTCCTCTGTCTCTCACGTCACATTTCATTTCATTTCATTTAATTCATCCTTTCAAAAACGTTTCCTTCAAAGACGGAATATAAAACACTGAGTCACCCCCCCAACGGCCTTCACCATGTCATTGTGGAGTCAAGTGACGACGCAGCAGTCCCAGGCCTCGGACATTTCCTTGACACCGGGTCAGGCAGGAGGGAGTGGAGGTGGTGGTGGTGGGGCCGTTTCTTACACCATCCAAGGGGTCCCTGTTCAGTTCCCCACGAAGGCCTACCCTTCACAAATTGCCATGATGAACAACGTAAGTCAGAGTACCACTCCCTCTTTTTTTTACCACCCTCCCCCCTGACTTTTGGTTTGTGATCCTCCTCCTCACCGACTTTTTTTGTGTCATTCCCTTTCAGATCATACAAGCACTTAAACAAAACAAGAATTGTCTCTTGGAAAGCCCGACTGGAAGTGGAAAGACGTTGGCTCTATTGTGCGCTGCGTTGGCATGGCGCAACTATGAATGCGGTAAGTCGAAAAAAAACTTTTCAACTTTTATGTCAAATAAGGTTCTTTGGGGTTAGAAACTGTCTGCTTTAGATTTACGTGAGTAGCCCTTGCTTGTGATGATAGATAGTTGCATTTTGACGTTGGTCAGCTCTTATCATCACAAGGTGACGCATTTAGTTATTAAGGAGAAGGCTTTATTGAATTCCACGACCAAGGAGGAGGTGAAAGTGAGAACGTACATTATTATTATCATCGGGGAAGGTGGTAAAAGATTCCTCAGAGTACATGGTTCAACAAAGCAATGCGAGTGTCCATGTTTCCCGATGAACAATAGTTCATGCAATTGGATGATTGACGTAACGATGGGTGGATTTTGACAAGTTTTCTCGATAAATTTTTTACGATTGAATTGCATCTCCTCTGCACTCTTTTTCTTGAAGGCATAGACATTCACTTCATTACATTGATGACTGTGCTTTGGTTTGTCAGGGCAAGGAGAGAAGTTTACAAAATAAACAATGTCTGCAACTATCTTTAAGAAAAGTAGTGGTGGTGACCGAGGTGAGATGGGATGATGATGAGTGACGAAAACGATATTCTTTTTAAATTAAGGATGACTTGCTTTATAAGAGAAGAAGAAGATAGGGAGAAGTGATGTTACGCAAGCTGTCTGCTTATTACATTACCGTTTCTCACATTGTCCTTGTTTCTTCAAGTGTCTTTAAAGAGAGGTTATCAGTAACTCCATCGCATATCATCATCTCCGTTCCTCTCTCTCCTGCTGACTTTTTACTAGGAGACACTTCATCAACAACCCTTTTCACCTTCACAAACCCAAAGAACATAAAGACAGGCTCTGTATTTAATGGAATTTATAAAAACAACACTTTAGAAAAGAGAGATGATGAGTGAGAGGATTTAAACCTAAGGTATCTGAATTTTTAGGCGTTGGCATTGGGCTAGATCACGTTGTTATGACACCCTTTCTGTCATTTATCTGTTGGTTTTCAGTGCTGCGAATTTTTTTCTAACTACAAACGTTCGTTTCTTGAATTAAAATACCTCAAACAAGGATTTCTTCTTTCCTTGAAAACCTCTTTTTATAGAAATATGCAGACGTTGGTTGGTGCAAGGATGATAATAGTGTAGCGATGGTAGTTAAAGTGATGCTGAGGGTACTTACACTTGTCACCATGAAATAAAAGCGTAAATTTTCTCGCAAACTTATTGCGTTACTGGACAAACACTTGACAGCGGCATTTTCTTCAACATTTTTTGCGGTCTCCACATTCTTTCCCTTGAAGTTGTATACATGTTGTATATTTCGTTTGCTTTGTTGGGTTTGTACACGGCTACTACTACTACTTTCCTTTAAAGATGTTTTTTGAAGACAGCAATGAGACGTCGGCATATTTTTATGTGTTTGTGATGACCCGAGAATTTCCACGTGACAACTCAAAGGGTACGGTACGGTATGTCTAGTATCTATTTCTATTCCATTCCAAAGATCCATGTGGAAAAGATTTTATTGTATTCCTACATTTTGAAACACTTGGGAGATGCTAAGATACAGATTAGATATAGGATTAGGTGCAGGCAGGTAAACGGAGTATCAATAAAATGTAAAAAACTATGCGGTTCTCAAACAGATTCAATGAACATTCTTTGTTTTGTTTTGTTTTCCCTTTTCTCTTTCTGATTGCGCAACCTACCTGCCTGTAATATTTACAAGCGTATAAAACTATAATAATAATAATAGCAATAACACTAATACACAGTAACTGTTTCCTAAGTGACGGGGAAGATGGAAGACAGCCTGGCATACTTTCTTGTTAGGCACTAAAAATTGTGTAAAAATGTTGTAGATTACGTACCTTAATGGTCAGAGATAATAATATGAAATTTAGTTAGTTAGTTTGAAAACTTAAAGAAGGCGAGGAAGAAAGGTGTCATGAGGTAATAACATGGAGGGTGGGTTTGTTTTTCTGGTTTAATAAATGAGGGTTTGGATTTGGAAAGCAATGATCACCATGTTCTCAGTTTATGTAAGAGATTCACGTTTGCATATTATAATTTTGTGTTACAACAGTTCAAGAGCAATAATACTTTTCTTCATTCCCTTAAATCATCTCGCAAATGAACTTGCATAACATCCATATGCTATAAAAAAGGATATTCTACGTGTGTGACTATGAATGTGTGTTTGAACTATTTAATTTACGACCCTCCCACAAGAAGAAAGAAAGAAAAAATGTTTCGCTTCTTTCTAGTCTACTTTCACACAAACGATATCATCAACACAAGTAAAATATGTGTTAAAAAATGCATCTTTAAAAACAGGCAAATATTTCGATAAATTAATAACGAGATATTCTAAGGATTTTCTCAAAAAAATTAGGGTGGTGAAGAAGATGCTGGATGTGAAAGGTGAAGTCAGAAGTTGCATGATGATGACTTCTTTCTTTTAGGCAGGTAGATATTTTTAGGAAGGCAGACAGTGTAAGTTTCTTATCCCTTTCTTTTTATAGCTTCAATAATTTATTGGTGCCTTGGACGATGATGAGTCATAAATAGTCTGAGAAGTTTTTCGCCCTGTTTTACAAAGAGGAGACGAGGGAGTATTAAAAAAGTCGACTGTACATATTCCCATATTTCCATCCAAGAATTCTAGAAACTCAACTTCTTCCCTTTTATTTGTATTCCTTTTTTGTTATTTAGCTGGCAGAGTAGATTATGGACTGGTTATGTCAGTTCGTCTGTCCAGGAATCGGCATGGAAAATGATAGTTCCTCAAACTCATTGTTTAAAAATTCGGTGGCATATAATATCACAAATTTCCATTCCATTTGCCTTGTCATTTCATAATGGGTGTCCTTGTAGTTAATAATTAATAATATTTCATTTCAGCTATCAGCTATAACGCTGACCAAAGAAGTGGTTGTATCTGTTTTATTTATCTCCTCACTTTATTCCCTGATATACGCCAGTGTATATAGTATCTTTGTACAAACACAAGTTTGGTAGTGGTAGACAAGACAAACACTAATGGTTGTTTGATTTAGATTAGTAGGAAATAAAAATTGTTAAAAGAAGGTGTTAGTTTTGGATCATTGTAAGTAAAAGTCAAAAGTGCCCTTGTATAATAGTAGATGTGCGAGACATAGACGTTATGAGATGTAGCCAAAATATGATTTTTAAAAATATCTCATACAATGAATTTTTTCATAAAAACGGACTGCACATATGCTAAAATATGACTTCTTGCCTAATTTGATTTATTATTCTTCCAACTATAGATAGAAGTGTGCTGCAGTAGGTTCTTGTAATTTAATAAATATAGTGTCACAGTGTCAACCTCTGATTTTTGAAACACCTTTTGTCTTTAATTAACATTCAAACTGCAAGACAATTTCTTTCCTTTGTTCATTAAAATTTAAAGTGCCACAAGCTCTGATATATGAAGCATAAAAAATGAACATAGAGATATGAAGGTGTTACGTAAAGTCAGCCCCACTAAATTGGGAATACGATACTGCTCTATGCTAAAACAACACTGAAAAGAAGAAAAAAGTTGATGTTAAGGAAACCCTTGACGATTAAAGAAGCCTCCCGATGCGACGAGATGAAGTGAAGAATTCTGTGTCAGTCGTCGTGAGAAAGTGGAAATTATAAACCTTCTGCGACACACTTATCACCATGCTCATCGTCACATTGTTGAAATGCCTTTGCCTTTGCCCATGCTCTTCATTTCACTTTTCCCTCAGGTTCAAGATGAGATAAGGGGCAGTGCATAACAATAAAAATGTCGACAGTCTTATCAGTAGTATCCTCACTTCAAGGAACTCTTATTTTGATGGAGTAACTCGCTTTCATCATCATCATTCTACTCCTGCTCAAGGCCTCAACCTAACTTGCATATACCCAACAACCTGTAAAGTGACATCGACAAGTCCAAAAGTGAAAAGAAAGCGGAAGATCCAGATTCCTGTAGGAGCATTATGTTCTCATGTTGGCCATCTCTTCTGATAAGTTGATGATTTTTGTGAAATTCTTATATGATTGAAAAGTTTCTTTTGTTGTCATGAGGATTCTAAAACAAGCGAGGAAAGTGGTTGCGACAAGGCCGGGGTAGACAAAGAAAATTGCAAAGAGTGAGTTGGAGTGAAGAGATGGTGGGTAGTCACCAAGACCTGTTTCTTTGGCATTTGGGAAACAAATAAAACTTTTAAAAGTGTAAAGTCAATCGAGGGAGAGAAGGTGAAAAAGTATCACCATTAGTTTTTAGTGTGGGATGAGGGTGACATGGATTTAACAGTTTAGATTGGAAATTAAGGTGATAGAGAAGCTCTCCCAGACTGTGGCCTTTTGCCTTTGCTGCTTGCGTATTTCAATTTAGCAATACCTCTTCTACACAGACAGGGACGGGTCCGGGTGACTGGTTGGTGCCCATTAGTGAGTTACGTTTTACGTTGGTGGTGAGAGTGAACTTGCACAATGGTTCGTGGACAGTTTAAATGGCCTAATGGGCTAGGAGACAGCGGTGTTTGATAAAAGAGATTTCTGACTAGTTCTAATTGTTTCAATTGAGCTCTTCCTTTGTTCTCCTTCCGACTTGATTGTCAACCTACACCAGCTTGAGATAATTGGTATTAAGGAACAGTGGTTGCAACCGATCAATCCTCATGCCATACCTCTGTTCTGTCTGTCTGCCTCTTCTACTCCTTATCTATCATACCCACCTACCTGGCTTTCTTCCTCTCCTTCTTTCACTACCTTCTACTACTGGGCAACGCGCCTGTATTCCTATTCCTCTTATTGCTTTTTATTGAAGAGGTGTCACACTCATCTAACCTTCTTTTCTAGATGAACCCAGAAGAGAGAGAGAGACCACACGCATAAATCCATGTTGTTAATCCACTTCCTCTCATTATTTGCTTATCTTAAATGAGATACTTTACTTTTAATCTTTGTTTACTTTCTGGAAACGTTTATGCAATCAATCCTCAACATCTGTCCTTCCACTTCATTTTCAGTTGTCTCATCCTAAATAACTATGGCCCACAGGGGAGACACCTTTCTATTTCAGTCAAGCCAAGCGTGACACTTCCACAGTATTAACTCACTTTGATCATAAATGGGCATAAATTATGCCTTCTAAATAAGTCGGAAGAGACTAGATTGATTGGCAAGACGCCGTCTCAGTTGCAAAGATCCGTTTGAAAGGAAAGTATGTGCACAACGTGGTTGATTAATAGTTATAAAGAAAGGTGGATTATTACTATGATTCAATGATGTGATGACACTTGTGTACTTGCATCATCAACTCGGCTTTCTTGCCACTCTGAGAGTATCACATGGAAATTAAGTGAGATTGAGCAGTAATGATGTTGAAGTTCAAGATCGTAATGATTCCTTACAGTTTTTTTGACAGGAAGAATCGAAGACAAGAAGGCTTGTTTGATTGTTGGTAGAAGAAGTGATCCTTTTGCAAGATTATTCTTAGAAAAGAAAGAGAGATGAAAGATGAAGTTTATGAAGGACCATGACTGATGATTTCTAACAAGTTTATATACATCTTTGAGTCCAACCGCGTATAAAGAATTGTGATGAAAAGTGTCACAAGTGAATAAAGTTGTTCTCTTTAAGACAGTGGCACTTTACAACATCCAGAAAAATTTCTAGTCAAGCAGACATCCATCCATAACAATAACTTGTTCCTCCTCTCTCTCACTCCTCTCCATCCAAATCCAAGTTCTGAAACTTAAAAGTTTATCATCTCTTTTACTCCTCATTCCACTTTGATCTTCTCAGTCACTCAACTTTTTTACGTCTTCAACCCCAACCAACAACCATCCATCCGTCTCTTTTTTAACTTTCTTGCTGATCAATATTCAGTTTTTTCCCTTTCTATTCTTGCGTGGTAGGACGAAGGCGCCTGAGCTGGCACCGCATTGAGTGGGAATGATGGATGATGTATTATTCAACAGAATTTTGCCAGTGACATTTTCTTTCAACTTGGTTCAAAAGTTGTGGAATATAATACCTTGGGAGAAGAGAAGGGAGGTGGATGAGGGAAGGATGAGAGAAACACTCGACCTGTTAAATCTATTGTATGCTAATTTTGATTGTGAAAGATAATATTTTTTCCGTCAGCAGTTTGTTTGTCTTGCTCTCTGCAGTAGCTTTCACACGTCACATCAGTCAAACCAATTTCGTAAAAAATTCTTGTCGCTTGTATCGCAACTCGTTTATAGGTGGTTGACAGTTCATACCTTCTTTGTCCATCCATTGTTTCTCTCGTGTGATGTTGTAGGTATTGCCATTAGTTTCCTACACCTCGCTAGTTGGCCCAACGCGCATCTGGCACATAGTCGCACATCCAAAGTATTATTTTGTTATGTACTCGCAAGTATTTCCACATCCCAAAATTTGTTGGCATGCACAAAATTACAGGAATTGTTTTATCACAAAATTGAAATTACGGCGCTATCCTTAATAATATTAATGATAGTGCCATGTAGAGAAAGCTAAATAATGTACCTACCCATTCAAGTGGTTATGAAGAGGGTGAAAGCAAAACCTGCAAGCAAGCAACCCAGGAAAAAGTGCATTGTGCGGCGTCTGTGAACGAACAGAGGTGCTGCACCATCTTCCGCTAGTGATCGCAACTTTCTACTTAAGCAATCTATGTTCCATGCATTTGCATTTGCTCTTGAGACTTGATTCAAATTCATATTCGCTAAGTTGGTTTTGATATGGCTAAAAATCTTTCTTAAACCTTCTATAATTAAGATTCTTCACCCACATAAATTTGTTATGTCTATTTTTTTCAAAAATGCCGTTCCCGAGGACAAATTTTATGAATGGAGGTGAGGAAATTAATTTTGTTGCTACAGTTAAATTCTTTTCTTGTATATTACTTTGCTTTGATTTTTCCGATTCATATCGAGATAAGATCTTTCATCGACTGTCACTTCAGGAGAAAATGAAGTCGTGGTTTCTATTATCACTCAATCCATCGTGTTCTCCAGGCCCAATGAACTTATTCTTTACTTTGATGGCAATCTCTCTCTTCCTTCAGGCATAGGATTTGGTCATTGTTTCATACCTAACATGTATCTGTATGGTAGTACATACAAGCATATGTGCTCAATTTCCAACGTAGCTTCATTGGAAACGATACAAACCTCTCCCTCAGCATGTCATGTGACGTCGGCTAAAACACACGATTGATAGATGGGTGGATTCTTTATCAAAAGGGGCATTTTCGTTTCATTGTGCAAGGATTCGGCAATTCATTCAGTCTGATGGTTTGCTCATTGTTAAAAGAATGGATATTTTATGATTAAATGAATCATATCAGCTTTTCCATCACCCAAGCGACTGATGTTGAAAATATGAATCCTATTCATTTTTCCACAAGATGTTTTCCCTTTGATGAGAGTACGAGCTGTTCCCTTTGTATCAGAGGGATATGCAATCTCTTTTAATGAATGATAGGCCATGGTCATATTTTTAAAACTTTGTTTCAGTTAGTTCTTTGCCCTGGAACGCTTGAGTTTGGGTTCTTGGTTGTTTCTGGATGGTGGGCATTAGCTTTGGCTTTTTAAATAATTGGTGGATTTCAGTTTGCAAAGTGGTTCCATTTCCGGAACATAGTTTTTACTCAGCCTTCGTGGAATACAATGAGGCCTGTGAGACAGTGAAAGACACAAGATAGAAATTCAACGGAGTGAGAAAGAGGAAGTGAACTGTTGAATCCGCTGGGGTGAGGGAGATGATGTACCTAGTGAAAGTGAGAAGAGAAAGTAGGAGTGAGGCTAGTGCACAGGAGAGATGAGTTGGGGAGACTCTTGCTGTTGAATCAATAGAGCAGAGCCGGGCGTCGTGAGAGACACATAAGGGCGTGAGATTATAGGCGTCTGTGGTGTCCGGGTCATCCATTGGTTAGCACCATCTTTTCCGAGAAAATCCCGCATGGCCGGTTTCCCCACCCTTTTTCCTGCGCCACTTTGTGATAATCCTGGATGAAATCGATATTGACACTATATGCTTGCTAGCAGCATCCACCATTTCCTCTAGAAGTTGACGCAAATAGACTTTCTCTCTGGGAAATGGAGACGAGTGAGCTTTCTTGTTGCTATGTCGGTTTCTCTGTTGAGAAAGTTCGTCGTGACATTTGTAGACCTTCTCATAGCATGGATATATCGTTTGCCTGGTTTTGTGGAAAATTATGATTGGACATGGTCAGTTTTTTTTGCAACTTAACTTTCTCTTGTAATTTTCCGCCGTTGTAGTAGTTCTGTACCAGAACCTTAATTGCCTCACTGTAATGTAACCAGAATCAAAACAAAATTCCATATATATAAGAGCTAAGCATTTTGAGAAATTCATATTGCATTTTAAATACATAAATCGCACACCGGGATTTGATACTTCTGACTGACTGTATGAATCCAAAAATGTGATTTTGTCTAAGAATTTCACTGTAGACGATGGGCGTCATAAAATAAACAGCGTTGTACATATCAATGAATAACCAATTGGGTTTTATGAATATACGTCAAATTAACTTGTTTACTCTAAATAAGTTTCCCAATTTTTGCTGAGAGTGAAATTTAGCTCTTTTAGGCTTTCTTATGAGCCCGGTTGAATGAAACAGAAATTTTTGCATTTGAGTAGAAGTAATTTTGAACAACTAATAACTCAAATAATGTGAGCATGTTATTTCAATCCGTTTTTAACTCAAAAAGCTTAGTAACTTTGACCTGTCAGTGTCGCATATGACATACCTTCATATTGATTGAAATTTCTTCATTTTCGTGCTCCTGGGGAGGCCAATTAATTGGTGCTTCAAACTTATCACCATGTTAAAAAGTTAATCCAAATTGAGATAGGCATGCTCTCTTTTCTCATTTGTTTACATAGAAGGTAAAAAAACAAATTCATGTAATGGTGCAAGTTTACAACGTCTTAAAATAAATGGATGATATAAAATTAGGACTGCCTACCTACTTTTTTAGCTGGTTGATGGTCTTTCAAAAGAAAACTCGGCTCCATTCGATTGATTTGATTTAAAATTGAAGTTGAATGGAAATCTCCAACTCCAATCTCTCTCCCTTTCTTCTTCTCTTTCTCTTGAGTTACATGGTTCTCATTTCCCATCCCGTCGTCCTAACCCGGGGGCTTTAATTTAAGGAAATACAAGGCTCTTTTCCTCTTTGCTAATTCAACCCTAGCCTCATTCAACATTTAGTTTGAAGAAGTCTGATTGTGTGCCGGCTGAAGTGGTCATGGGAATGATAATTATGTGTGAGAGAGAGAGAGGCATTTGTCTAGTATTAATACCCCATCCATAATAATAAAGAGAAAGGGGTCTTCTAAAAGAGACAGACATCTGTACCATTTCATTTGCTGCTGAAGATGAGATTTTCAGTTTTTGAGTCGGATGACTAACTTCGTTTTTCATGTCAAAGGAAATCTGTGGAAGAGGGAAAATGATAATATGAATTGAAGTCACAAGTTTGTTTCAGCCTTGGAAATGATGTAATTGAGGTTGATGGATTCGTCCATGCGAGCACAGTCTCACAAAGCGCTATAGATCTAATATGTACTTGGAAATTGCAAGAGTTCCCCCTGACATTTATATGAACTCTAAAAAGCGGAATGGTGCACGATGATGATAATTATTATTACGAGGAGGGGTGAGGCGTAGTACACTCGTAGTGGATTTGGTGGGTGGGGGTGAAGCTTTTCATAAGGATCACAGTTCCATTTCATTATCTCTGCTCTCCAGTGGATTTAGCTAAATATTACACCAATGTAAACCCCTCCATCACTTTCCCAAGTCTCTTTTGAGAGAGGAGTCGTGATAATAGGAGAGGGGTAAGAAAGAACGGTGGGGGAAAGTTGAGAGAAAGGAAGAAAGGAAAGACCTAGTAGGAAGCAGGATGACGAGTGAAGGGGAAAGGAATGCAAAAGGATATTGAAAATGTCATGTCTCCCCTCTCGCCTTGCTCTCCAGGCTTAGCCTATCCAGTTAAATATTGGCTTCATTATGGAAGCAAAGGGGTTGGAACGTTTCTTCCATGTCTCACAAAGTAATTGGGCTGATAGAAAACTCCCCCTTTTACTTCTTTATGCGATTGTTGTCAATCTCAATAACAGTCTATTATTCTTTTGAAATAGACGGCATTCAAGGTTTTTTTCGGATGCATGATTTTTTCTTTTTCAATAGCCATAACTACTCAACAATCCACTCTTGCACAGTAGTGGACCCCCTTCCCATTCATTATTCTTTATTAGCCGTCTCATTTATAATGAATCATCAGGATCAGGATCACATATACCCTGTTGGAAACACCTCAGTTTCAGAAAGTTCTCATTATTATATGAGATCGGTGTGAGCAAAC
>JAQIWU010000588.1:0-24160 GCA_034696445.1 Isotomiella minor
GTAAGTTATGAGTTTGTTACGTCGGTTTCCTTTTCTCCCGATAAAAAAAATCCAGTTTTTTCCAGTTTATTATTTAGAAGTTTGGAGGATCCTTTGGAATAGGAAATCTCAAATCTCAATCCCCTATTTTCACTGCTTTTTAGTTTAGTTTCCTCTTCTCTTTGAGTTGCAAATAGAGAAATCCGACTCTTTCTTCTTAACGATATGATGCGGGGAAAGTTTTAGTTGAGGTGAGTTGCCATAAAGATAAAGATATAATAACTTTAAGCGTTGTTAGAGAGGCAAGTCAGATATGAGTGGGTGTGTCTCTGTCTATAATCAGTGAGGAAGTCATTAGATTTTATTACTACTATGCATTCGAGAGATTACCGAGAGAGATTTGGTTTACTTTACTTGTTTGTGTAGGAATGTGCATAAATGACGGGGACTTAGGTTTCCAACATTTTTGTCCCCTTCCACTGAGAAGGACTTTAGGATCGTACCTGTTGTGGACGTCATCCTATAGACCAGAGTGAAAGTTGCAGTTTTTTTCAAGCTTGGTTAAGTCGAGATGATATCTTTAGGTTACTACTTTTGCTACATTTCATTTCCAACTTGTGTCCAGGCTGAGGAAGGAAGGATGTAAAATTTGTTGAGCAAACGGATCGAGATCGACTGACAAGCAAGGGAAAAAATTGAATGGAGAGAGAGAGAGAAAGGCAAATCTAATTCAAAAAAGACAAGGAAGGCGAAGGTAGATGGATAAAATGTGGCAAATGTAATCAACTCCATCCTCGCATTCTCAACTTTCTCTTCTCTCCATGTCGTCACACTACTGACTGACTGATTGCTATTGCTTGACAAAATGTAAATGGACACAGAAGAAGAGACATCAAAAATTAGATTTCATTTCACTTTCACAAGTCAAAAAGCAAGGACATGCATCAGCCAGTATTTCAGCAGGTTAGGTAGATTTAAGGTCTTTACTTTCAAAGAACTTTAATGACACGCTTGCTTGCTTTTTTTTTTGCAAATCACAAATACCTATAGAGTCTTGTTGTCGACCACATTGGACTTAACTCTGTAATCTGATGTTGAAAACAAGTTTTATAACCACACATATGAAGGGAAAGGGAAGCTTTAAGACATGTAATTTCCTTTTTTTCTTGAGAGAAAAGAATGAGTGAAAGTGAAAGCATCATCTGGAGGATGACATTTGACTTGTCATTTAATCAGTTTGACTTTTTTTATATGTTGTTGTTGTTGTCTCAGCAGCGTGTTTTCACCTCTCAGGGTCAATAGGTTACGTATCTAAACTCCATTTCAGTCTATGATTTTAAAGAGACATTTTATCTTGGACATCGGCTTGATAAGGGTATGTCATGTCACAAAGGTAACAGACGTATTTGTAGGAATGCTTTTTCTCAGAGAAGAGTGAGACTTCTTCCCTTACACATGGCACTTCTCAGAGAGAAAGGAAGCAACCTCAGCTTTCTCTTTTCTGCGTAGAGGATAGGAAGTAGGCATGCATTTATTTATCTTTTTGTCACGTTTTCAAGAGCAAGGCATGTCAAGGCATAAATTGAAACAATTCAATTTTTACCCCCGTTTTATTTCCACAATTTTCATTGCCATGCATTATGCACAGAGAAATCTCTATCTCATCTTCCTTCTTTCTCTCGAACGTGCTTTTTTCTATTTCAATTCTGAAGGTCCAAAATACCAAAAAGTGCTTTTTTGCATGCAATTGGAGGTTTTATTCAGGCGTAAACAGATTGAATTGAATTCAGAATTATTGTTGTTATTATGGTAGAGTTGAGTTAAAAGTATGTAAAAGTTTTTATACTCGAAGATGGGGAAAGTTGAGAAAATGTATCCAGTACATACGCTTCATTCGTTCGTGCTGAGAAAGCTAAGCTAGGGACTTTGCTCGGTGGTAACAACAGGATTTCTTGTTAAATCTCAAAAATCTTTCGTGCATAAAATAACGATGTACGTACAGTTTTCACGCCAAATTGCTTCCTTAGTCCCATGCATACCATACAAGGACTATACGTACCTTCCTACTTTACACAAAAGGTCATTGGGGACTGAATTTCCCCAAAAACCATGATTATCATAAATTTCTTGTTTTTCTCTCTTTTGGAATGAAATCGTCTCCTTTAATAAAAACCGATTTGTCCCTGATTTCCCAAACATCTAAAGGTTCCAAGAAAGAGTAAATAGTAATTTGAAGAATCATTTCTAGTAATAGCCTTCTTCAATTCCTGAAGAAATCAAACACCTCAATTATTTTGTGTGTAGCTGTGGCTCATTTAATTCAATTATAAAAACAATTTTTTCCCAACAAATTCCCCTGGCAACACAACAACAGGACTACCTACACGATTTCAGGTTCCAAGAAAATATAATAATAGCCCTGGACTTGTATTCATTCCGCTGGCAACTGACAATCTTCGACAGCATTCTCAAATGGAGTGTAAACTTTGAAGGAAAAATCCGTCTTGAGAAATGATCCCTACAGACATAAAAAATATCGTCAAATCCCTGCTTCATTAAAATACAAATAAATGTCATACCGGATTTGTAAATATACAGTCTGTACAGGTTTCCGTAAAAGGGTCTCCCTTGTCTCCAATTATGACGACGTCAGGTAAGGGGTAGAGGGATAGCGCGTGGTCAAAGGACCAATACACCGGACATATGTGAAGGGGCAGGGGACAGAGATGGGCTTGTGCTACTAGTGTCGCTACAAACTAGAGTACAAAGAATTGTAATTAATCCTCCACTAAGAAAAATACCAAAGTTGTTTTTTCACCTCTTTGGGAATATTTTGAGTATCCGGGAAATAAATTGAGTTCCTACACATTTTAGTCATGATATCCTCTCGAAATATGACTATGTTCTTCGTACAATACTTGACTCGGAAAGGATTTGATCCGAACACGACGTTGGGCACTTTCTCCTTAAAGTATGAAGTTATACAGTCAGCAAAAGGAGGTCTGCAAAAAGAAAAGAAAGTCATTAAATTTCTTCATGTGTGTATTTCATTGTGGGTTCTACAGTCCTACAATTTTTATGTCAAACTATGAAAGATGTCAAGGTTCTTATTAATGGGTCATGTTGTTACTGTAACAACGACCTACTCAACTCAAATTGAAAATGGAAAGTTTTATGCTAATGGGACTCGCATAAAGGGACTTATAATGGCATGCCACTTAATTTATCAAGATGCACGCATGGATGATCAAAGGAGAAAGAAAGTGGAAAACAATATTGTAAAGAGATGGGGATGAGGGGGTGTCTGACTCACCGTGGGAAGATGTTTACAAACCCGGGATCCGAGGGACCAGGTATAATAAGAAACTTTGAGCTTTCCATTAGCCCAGGAAATCCTTGAATTAGGTCTGCCAAAGTTTTAAAACAGTCTTTGAGCACAACAGCACTCCCGGTCCCGTGTGGCTCGGAGAGAAAGTTTCCCATAAAAATGAAGAGTACAGGAGGAGTCTCTAAGTATCCTTCAAACAGGACTTTTAGCTTTTCCAGAACCTACAGGAACAAAATGAAATGAAATAAGTCAGTAAACAAGTCAACAATAATATCCTCATTATTTCATCAAAATCAAAAAGAAGAAAGAGTAGAGTTCCAAGGTTACTTTTTTGATTGCGTTAAATAGGTTACAAACTTACGTTAACTTTATCCAAGTAAACATCCGACAAAACAACAAACATCGCCCCTTCATTCTGTCTCTCGATGATTTCCAACCGTTCTCGACTGATTAAGTTGGAAGGACCTCCAAAAAAGTTTACGGTGCCGTGGTAACTCCTTCATAAACAACAAATATGAAATGTCAAACGTGGGCCCAGTTATTCCTTTAGTTCCTTTACCTTGAGACCATGGCACTCTCCGGTGGTGGCAGCCCCATAGCCTTGACATTTAGTATCCCATCCTCAAAGTCCCCTTCCCCTAGGACGAAGCAATTCTCGGTGTAGAGCCCGGTATGAAACTTGGTTTCCGAAAGGTCCAGCTCCACACTCCCAGTCAAGTCCTCAAGAAAGTACTTCCCCTCCTTCATCTGCGTGATCATCCCGAGGACGATGACGTCCGTCATTTTAGCATTATTCCCTGTGAGGAATTCAATTGGCCTCAGGTCAAACTTCTTCCCACCACCACCATGATCCCCTCCAGTGCTACTTGATCCCCTCATGGCTGGACTGAAGAGATCGTTGTGGTACGTTCGTTGCAGGAGGGCGGCGAATCTGTGAGAATAATAAGAAACTTAGCCAATCGTCAGGACAACGCTACTTGACTTAGGTACCGATTCCTATAAATCGCCGGCTTCTCCCCAGCCCCACAGAGGATGGAGGACCCTGTCCCCTCTCCCATCAGTGAGGAGGTGACAGCTACATGTGGAAGAAACTTTTTCTTATCCGCGTTGTACTTCAGCTTGGGAACGTCAAAGGCACTGATGGTGGTGAGGATGTCATCCTTCCCTTCCGCATGACCTTTGCCACATTCCTACAACAACGAGGAAAAGTGATAATAATTTTTGCAACCAATCTGACGTATGTACCTTGACAGCCGTTTCCGCAATTGCTTTGTCCACCAAGGGGGACTTCAGTTTGACCTTAAGGATCCGATCCACAATCCTATCCGCCCAAAGCTCCTGCTCCTTCCTCGCCAAAGGTCCTAAGATCCCCATCAAGTACGTCGTCGTCTCACTGCACAAAGATAAAGAAATATCAAATCAAATCAATGAAACTCTCGAATTTAAAGCAAAAACCTTCTCAGTTGAAGTCCATTCAGCTTGAACGTGGATGTGATGACTTTCCGCAGTCGATCTCCGTCGGAAGGGTCCATAATCAAATTTTGCTTTTAATTTTCTTTGTTAATTAAAAAAGACAGCAAAAAGTTAAAAGAGAGACTTTTTTTTGTCTGTCGGATTTCAGCACATTGACTGAGTGAGAAGAACCCCGCCACGGGGATTTTGAGTTTAGCTCGTATTTTTTGCATTTTGCATGAAAAATGGCATTTTTTTTTACATTTTTGCATGAATTTTGAGAAAAAGTTTAAGCTTTTGGCATAAAATTGAATTGCTGGTGGTCCTCATAAATATAGCATTTTAAAAGTAACTTCTTGCTTTTATTTGTACAAGCACTTGGGTTGAGATTTGAATAGGAGACGTAGATGAACATGATCCCCTAAACTATCTCGTAAGACATAATAATTGCTTTATTTTCGTCACATTTACTTTTTTTAGGTAATTCTCAAATTGAAATTGTAATTATGTGGGGCAATGCAATGCTAATAATGCAATAGGAACCTAAAAGCTGCAAGCACAAGCACGCTTCTCGCTTCCTAATTGTAATTTTTTTCCTCAAGAGTTCTAGCAGACTTGGATTTTTTTATAACTACTAAAGGGACCAACAAACAACGTCTTCATTACATTACATTACATCGTCCATTCGAGAGAGACCTTATAACCTTAGTTAAGTTAAGTGAGTTAAAATATATACATATATATGGACTGAACTGAAGGCTCTTTAGAGACTATCTTGATGATAGATAGATTGGCAAACTAGTTTTCATACTGATGATAAACATGCACAGTTTTGCTTTGTTTTTGGCCTTTTGGCTGGCACGCTGATGGGGTTACGTAATGGTCTTAATAAGGGCCCACTACAAAATAATGTGGAATTTTTGTGAATCATTCATAATGCATGCATTCCTCAACTGTAGGAAGGAACCCCTTACACACACATCCTATATCCTACACAAATAAATAAACTTTTAAGCGTCATGTCATAGTCATGCCATGTCTTGTGTAGGTATCCATCTCCATCATCATCATCATCATCAGGTCGAGGTAATAAGTACTCCTATATATGCACCTTTCATTGATTCCTTGGATTGGCATAACATAACTTGTTCTAATTATTGTAGCGGTTAAAAATTAAGTACAGGGCTAACAAATACTGTTGGAGGACGTCAAAAAGCATAATAATCCATATATTTGCAATAATAATGAAAAAAATAGTAGTAGTTGTCTATTGAATTGACGTTTATATTTTTCTGGCTCCTTCTTCTTCGTTCTCTTATATTTTATATATCCATGAAGTGAACTATAGCTTAGTTGTGTGGACAAGTGACCAGTGACCAGTTCAGTGTGCCAAATGGTTTTATAGTTCCATAAATCTCTAAAAAGTCTCACTACTTTGATTCCTAAAAGTATGATTTTCCCAGAGAATGAAGTCGAAGAGGGCAACATTGAAGAAGTGAGAAGTTTTTAATACTCTTTAGCTTTTTTCACTTTTTTAAACTTCAAAATTGTGTAGCTGAAATCCCGAGTTGGTGACTTGAAAATTGACGATGATGTGACCCTACTCAGATTCCTACGGGCTCGAGATCAGAATTTGGACAAGGCTGAAAATATGTTACGAAGGGTGAGATGATCTAGAGCTTAGATTCAAGCTTCAAAATACTAAAATATTGTCTAAAAATGCCTTCCTTTAGTGCATGCAATGGAGGAGTGACGTCGAAGTGGCTCGCTATGTGACTTGGAAGCCTGCAAAATGTGTGGGTAAGGGACCTCAGATTCCTCTATTTCTTTTAATTAATAAACCTCGTTACTTTAATAATTAGAGGAGGACAGCACGTTCCATCAGACAGGGACAGACTATGAGGGACGCCCAGTCTTCTGGCTTCCGATGGGACGATGGAACACGTAAGAATTCCACCTTTCGGCCTTGAACATTTCACTAAAAGCTCAAAGTTACTTAGGAGGGTGCTACTGGAGCAAGGGTACAAGGATGACGTGACAAAGCTCCGCTACTACGTCCTAGAGACCCTCATGCACAAAATCATCAACTCTGAGGCTCACCAGTGCATGGTCATCTTCGGTGTGGAGGGTCTCACCTATTGGAAAGTCGCTCATTTAGAAAGTAAATCAAAGTGTCCCAAGGTCCTTTTCAAACTAACTAAAAGGTGTCTTTTTGTCTCTTGTCAGCTATGCAACTCATGATGGACTCATTTCGAGACTTGGCCATGAACTACCCTGAAATTATTAAGAAAATGTTTGTCGTCAACAGTAAGTCCTTTCCCTAATCTAATCACGGACTTTGAGGTGACAAAAATTAGGTGAGGAACAAAGGACCTTATCGTGTATAGGAGTCTAGTTTCTCATCTTGCCCCATTACAATCCTGACACCTGATTTCTTCTTGTCACCTCTCAAAAGTTATCAATATAATGACACTTATTACTATTTTCCAGCCCCCTGGTACTTCCCCTACGTCCTAAAGTTCGTCAAACCCATCCTCTCCCAGAGGACGACGAACAAGCTTCACATCTTCAACGGGGATAAGGCCAAATGGCTCCCAACCCTCCTGGAAGCCATGCCTCGGGCCGCCCTCCCCCCAGAGTATCTGGAGGATGTGGATGAGGACCTTCTCAAGGAATGGGAGGAACAGGGACTTGCCAACAAAATATAATATAAAAACATATGACATAACATCATCAAATCCTATAAAATAATAAATATTTCTCTGTGTAACATGTCTAAGCGTCTTTTCTCACTTCACCCCGTAGCGTCGTCCCATAGAAGACGCTTTTAGATGCTGCTTCTTCTTCTGCAGACGATAACAAGTTGCAAGTCAACATTTTTTTTGCTACAGGCGATAACACCAGAATCAAGAGGAGCTTGCCATGCCATGCCATGCCTGCATGACCATGAAAGTAGATTACCTGCTTGCTACATTGTGTATGATGACAAAGGAAAAAAAGATGTCCACTGACTGGCCATGAGACGAGAGGTTCCCACCACCACAAAGCTATTAAGGGAGCGTTCCAAAATGACGTGCTTTAAAAATAGAGTGTCTTAAAGGCACTTCTTTAAGACTTAGCTATAAAAAAAGGTTGACAAACTTAAGACTATTGGATTTGAAGAGACAAGGTCATTTACGAAGGGTCCCAAAGAGAAAGTGGTAGGTGACAAAGGAATCCAATGTACGGTGTAGAATATTCTCTGCAGACATGGTCCACTGCTTAAAGCCTCTACTACTCTTCTGGAGAGCTATTGCTTTAACAAAACCAGCTTGGCTTTAAGCAGACACCATAAGAATGAATGGGAAATGTTTGTTGGGGAGAGAAGAGAGAAGAGAGAGAGATGACAGCTTGGAAGTGGACGGAGAGAGACGAAAAAGAGAGGTTTTTACTACGTTCGTTGTAGACAAGAGAGACCAGACCATAGTCACAGTCACGCAGTCACATCATCACATCATAGTCAAGTCATAGCCACCGTCTCTCTCTCTTTCGACTCTCTTTCCATCCTTTCTTCTCGTGGGTCTGGACGTCCTCCATCTTGACTCTCTGCCATTCCATCGTCCACATCATCGTCACCAACAGTCGTCATCAACAAACTTCGTCAGTCAACATCATTAAACTACTCTGGTTTCAAGGTTAGTCAGGTTTTACTAAAGTAGGCATCATCGTCGTGTGTGTTGTGTTGTGGTCATTCGTCTCGTCATTCGTCATTCATTCGTCATTGTCGTTTGGTTTGCAGATTTGTCATTCAGCAGCAGCAGCAGGACCCTTGAAAAAGCTACACATTCATCGTCTTTAAGTAAGTTTTACCCTGAAACCGGCTCTTTGTTTGGGTATTTGTTTGTTTGTTTTAATAATTTACCTAATTTGCATCTTTTTGTTTAAAACAGATTTTTGCAGTCAAATCAGAAAAATTGAATTGAGGACGTGAGTCACTTTGAATCAAAATCTCTAAAACAAGATAAGAGAATATTATGGAGTCCAATCCATCCGAGCAATTCAACATCAGGTGGAAGAACTACTCTACAGTTCTCCAATCCGTGTTTCGCGATCTTCTCAGGTAAGAGCTGAATAAAATCCTTATCTCCTTTTCTTTCGTTGTGATATTGATATCTTATCTCTGAGTTTGAAGGAAATGGAATGGAATGTGGATTTTTAATTTGAATTTGTCCTATCTTATATACTTGCAGAGAGGAACGCATGGTGGACGTGACCCTGGCTTGTGAGGGAGGTTTTATCAAATGTCACAGAATCGTCCTCTCTGCCTGCTCCTCATATTTTGAAAACCTTCTCAATGAACTCCAAGAACCTCGTGAGTTAAAGACAGACAGTTTTGTAGAAGTGTGTGGTTTAATTTGATTGATTTCTATTTGTAGATGTCGTGATATTCATGAAAGATGTCAAACTTTGGGAACTGGAGGCCCTCATTCACTTTATGTATAATGGGGAAGTGAGTGTCAAACAGAATAGACTGG
Organism: Isotomiella minor; assembly: GCA_034696445.1. Taxonomy (NCBI): domain Eukaryota; kingdom Metazoa; phylum Arthropoda; class Collembola; order Entomobryomorpha; family Isotomidae; genus Isotomiella; species Isotomiella minor. The sequence goes on from JAQIWU010000588.1 coordinate 9,274, forward strand.
AAGCACTGGTACGGAATATAACAATGGCAATGATGACAAAGTGTATTTGCCAATTATTGTAATTTGCTTTTTTATGTTTATCCAGGTTCGAGCTGCTGAGTCACTTCACATACGCGGACTGAGTACCACGACGGGTCCTCCAGAGTCTAAGAATAAGGATGATTACCACTCTTCCAAGGAGAATAATAATATTCCAACCCTTCCTCGCAATGTTCAGAGGCGACCCTCAGCTGCCCCTGGCCCTCCTCGTCTGGATCGAAGGCCGTCCTTGAATCATCCAGTAACAACAAAACGACCTTATTCAGGTGGAGGAGTAAGTGGTGGTGGCACATCAGAAAATGGACCTCCGAAACTAATGAGGATAAAAGCCAACAGTGACAGGTTGATGCAGTTCAAAGGGACTTCACCACAAGCCACTACGTCATCCGCGAAAAGTGTTGTGAAAGTGGAGAATAAGGATGCTGTCAAAAACGAAAGGGAAAATGTAAGTTGTTGATAAATAGCGATGGGGTTTAGAGTATCATTCTAAATTGTGCACCTTTCTATTTTAGACTGACGAATCTGGGGAAATGGAATCATTTCAAGAGGGCGAAGGTGACTCCACCGAGACTGGTGAAGAGTATTATCCTGACGTAAGTATTACTAAAGAACAGTAGTAAGAAAGAAAAGTAATTAACCTCCGCCTTTGTGTTACAGGATTCTCAAGGAGAAGATGCAGGTAAGATCAGCATAAATAATGCCTATTTAAGCTTTTGTTAATGAATTTACGTAATTAACAGGTCAATGGTCATATCAAGGTGCAGATGAAGGGTCTCCTTCTGGCGATGATATGAACGGCACAGGTACGTATTCAGAGTTAAGATTTATGATTGCGGTTCATCTAATTTGACTTCCTTCATTTTTCCTGTAGGACATCCTGGAATAATAGATCCACCCATTGTGGGACCCGTAGTAGATGCCGAGGATAGAGCCAATCGACTAGAAAAAGCCACCGGCCTCGCCCTCTCCGGCATCACTGTCAGACAAGCTGCTGCTCATTATGGAATTCCACGTATGTTTGATAACCACATGACAAAATCCCTTAAACACTCAACACTTATATTCCTTAACTCTATAGGCACTACCCTTTGCGCTTACATGAAACGTCGAGGCTTGACACGGATGAGAGGTGGACATTCTGGAGGCGGAGGAGCTCTCCGACAACAAGTTGGAAAATCATCATCATCCGAAAAAGCTCCCAACAACTCTGCTCAGCAATTTCAAGACGAGGGTGAAGAAAGTGACTTTCCCTTCCTTGGCGGATTGGCCGAACTCATGGCAAAGAATGAAAGCAACGACTATGAAGAAGGGGAGACGGAACAGTATGACTATGAAAACGCAGGCTAATACGTTTGCTAAATGAAATGCTTTTCCATTTCATTTTTATTATTTGTTTTTTGGTACAAAACACCAAACATTTTTGTTTCTCATAATTTTTTTGACCGTTTTTTTTATTGTGTTATTAGGTTAGACCATCTTCATATTTTTGACTTTAGTTTATGTTATGTTATGAAGACGAGATCAAGATCTTGTTGTTAATTGTTGTTGTTCTCAAATTCCACATTTGAGGGGTGTGACTGTTCTGTTACCTTATGCAATGACGTTTGTTTGAGTGTTAGATATTTTCAGCAAGTTTAGACCTGAACTAACTGTCGTAAATCGTGTTTGTAATATCGTATTATTATTGTGTATTGAGATTTAAAACAAAAGTACTTAATACTATTATGTAATTCTCTCAGGTAGGATAGAGAATAAGTATAGATTAGTCACCGCCACGCATTGTATGTAGACGCACTATAACGATTTGTTTTGTAAGTCACCCACTTCATTCACATTTTAGGAATGAATAAAGTTTACCACCATCATGATGTTTGTTAAATACTAGAGTTTGGGTCTTTTTTGTGTGGACAAATGAAATTTTTCCTATAACGTCACTTTATTCACATGAATAAAGGTGCATACATGTCAAATATGTATCAAAATTTTGCGTACATAACTTTAGTTTAGGTACTAAATGTGACTCTGGCTTCGAGAAACAAGTTTCTGGTTCGCATTCGTGGGTTCCCAACCTCTCTGTCTTTGTTTAGTAGTATTTCGTCGTCCGCCGGATCCTTCGTCATCACCGTCCTCATCCTCATCATCATCATCGTCTTGGTCATCTTCTTCTTCTTCTTCGTCTTCGTCATCTCCATCCTCTCCCGAAAGAAGGAGTCCTTCACCTCCTTCCCCTTGTTTATTCTGCATCACGCTGAAGAGTGACTTTGAAGCTTTGAGAGTAGGGCCTCTTTTGATTGCAGGTGGCCTCGTCAAGCTTGATCGTGGAGATTCGCTGGGGTCAGGAGCGGCAGTCCTCAGTCCCACGAAGTCCCTCAACTTGAGTTGAAGTGCGTCAACTCTCTTTTGTAAAGTTTGTCTTTCTTTGATTCCCTCGCTCAACTGGAAATCATAAACTTAAGTCAAATTAACTAAAAGATGATAAGCGTCTTTTTTATACCATTTCATGAGCATTCTTCAAGTCCGTTCCCTTCTCCTCCAAGAGTTCCTCCATTTGAGAGGCCTTCATTTGAAGCTCTTCAAGAGTCCCACACTTTGCCACGTATTGATCCTTCCATTTTTCCAATTGTTCAAAAAGTGAGAGTCGGTATCTTTCCCAGGACTCTTTCTGCTCTCGATTCTGATTCCTCAGAGTGTTGATTTCCTCCTAACGAAAGAAGAAATTAGCTTAAGGATTTTCATATAGGCATGTTATTACCTGAAGTGCCGCCTCTCGTTTATGACTCTGAGTCAAAGGTCTCTCATAGTTTTCCTTAAGAACGTCATATTCAGACTTAAGTCTCTCAGTTTGTGCCTCCCACATCTTTTGCCATCGTTGCTCCACCTCCTTCTTCTCCGTCTCACTTGCAATCCGAAGTCTCTCATACCGGTCCACTTTACTCTGAAGGTCTGTAGTGAGGCGAGTGATCTCCCCTCCAGAAGCAGCCTGCAAGTCGGTCAGGGTGGAGCGGAGGTCATCATTCTCAGTCTGAAGAGATCGGATTCGAGCCTCGGTTTGTTTGGCAATGTCTTCGTTCACAAACTATAAAAAGGTAAAAAATGAGTTTAACTAAGCTTGGGAGCTGGATATTGTCTTACGCTGCGAAGACACTTGACTTCCTTAGATATGTTGTGAAGGCTCTTTGAAGTATCCTTGAACCCCTTCATGGCTCGTCGTCGTTCTGACTCGGAGGTGTCCAACTCCTTGGCTAAGCCCTCAGCTAGAAAAAATCATATGAATTTAAGACTTTTCATAGGGTGTGTATCATCTTACCCCGGACAGCTTCCTGATCAATTTTTGACCTTAAACTGAGGAGCTCCGCTGCCATTTCAGTGTTCTCTTCCTGTATTTAAAGATTCATTAGATTAATAAAGGACATTCTTAGCTGGAGTCTTTGTAAGTTACCTTAATGTTCTGTATTGCATTGAGGAGGAAAGTATGCATTTTGAAGGGTGGACAAGTCTTGGAACTTTCCCCAAGACCACCCATTGTCTCACTCCGACTAAGTTCCAACTCTGTAAGTCCAAGGGTTCGGATGAAATCTTTCTGCCATTCTCGAATCCCCCTTAAGGACACGTTGTAGTCCATATCTGCTGCCATCATTGCCAGAATCTCCTCTCCAGCTCCACCTCCTCCTCCAAGTATACCTCCAAATCCACCTCCTCGTCCTCGGCCTCGGCTTTCTTCAGCGGACGTCGTGGAGGATGGGGACACGGTAGGCGTTGGGCAAGAGGAATCTATAATGAAGAAGGGGTAAGATGAGACAGTCATTGTGTTGAAGGGCTTACTTTTGTCAAAGTCAGGAGGACGATAATGATGTTGTTGTTGCTGCTGCCTCCAGGTCGAGTAAGGATGAGGTGGCACAATACCCCCAGATGTGATGTTGTTGGGATATGAGGACCTCCTCAAGTAATGATCCTGTTCAAACTCAAAATTTCGGCCGGACACCTTCATCTTGGAAGTAGGAGAAGGTCTGTTCATGGCAGGAGGTGGGAGAGGTGACCTGTTACTGTGAAGGAGCCCTGGCCCTTGTCCTTGTTGTTGTCTCGTCCTGAGAGGAGGTCCTCTGTTGGAGGTGGATGATTCTCCCCTTCTGGAGGCTGATGAAGAACGGGAACGTCCACCACCACCGGCAAGCTCTGCAAGTTCTGGGAATCGTGCGAGTCTGTTGATCCCCCAGTTGGATCCTGATGAAGGTCCTGTGACTCCTGACTGATGACCATTACTGCTTGTGGAAAAGGAACGACGAGGAAGATGAGGTGGTCCCTGCTGCAGGTGAGGGGGATATGTGAAGTTCGTCGGAAAAAGTTGATTTGAGGAGATGCTCCTTGGGTTTGGAATGGGAGGATTGGGAGGAGCCTCCCTTCGACTGCGATGAGGCTTCCCTGAAGACGGTCCTGACCAAGGGACTCGACTGTTATTGTTGCTTTCACTCATGATTTGACGTCTACTTTCTTAGAGCCTTTACAATACTCTAAGGGTAGGACGTGGGTATTTTGTTACAGAATTTACTTTTGACATATAAGTCTTAAAAAATTGAGCAGAGGGTCTTTTCCTCCTTAGGTAGGTAAAGTCCGAAGTGCCCAGTGCCTTGGCTACAGACTGGATTTTAGGGGAAAGTGCGACTCTCGCCATCTCATGCTCAAGGGACCGTTCATACAAGATGACTCTGATGCCTACCTCTTGTCTATGCTTTATGTTATGCCATGTCATTTCAGGAAGGACCTTAGGACCCCAGGAATGAAAACTGACCATGACATCATTCCCGACCGGTCCCACCTCCGTCCTAAATCTCAATCAAATTCCAGGAGGAGGAAAAGTCTTTTGAGTCGAGATTCGGGGTTTATGCACTTTGCAGCAGTCTGTCTGCTCTGCTGATTGAGTTGAGAGCTCTTCACTTCACTCGTCTCGAGTGGTTTTTGTAAATAATAAAATCTGAAGATAAGTTTTGTAGGGTTATCAAAATTCGGAGTTTAGTCTAAAAAGGTGTTTAACAATCGTCACTGCTTTGGGTGTCATCGTCATTGCTGAAATAAGTGAAGAAGAAATAAAACAAAGTTCATCTTTCGAGTTGTTCACACATCCCCAGCTGACTTTTGAATTGGATAAGAGAAGGTTATCATCATCATCGACAGAGGAAGGAAGTCTCCCTTCAGCCGAAGGTCATATCATCGGTGAGTCAAGCCATAATATGCACTACTGTAAACGTAAAGGTCGTCGTCAAAGTTGAGACCATCAGGTGAAGTTTTAGAAGAATCAATCAAGAATTTCATTTATTATAAACCGGCTTTACAACAACAACTGTAGTGTCTTCTATACCATAAATTCCTACATAATATCCCTTCTTTTTAGCATAGCTAATTGACTAGGAAGGTGCATATTTCTCATAAATTAACGGTTTGCTTGCGTCACTGTCTTATTACTTCATTTACATAATAATAATCAATCAATAGTTTTTAGTCGGACAGGGAGGATTGACTGACTGTGCCTGCTTTTGATTTTCAGTTGACGGTCTGCACGCGTCGAGGAAGGAGCCGACGACGACGATGACATGACCAAAAGGATGCCATAACAACCCACAAACTGTTCGTCGCTGCTGCCGTCAGTCTGCCTTTCTTCGTCATTCTTCGTCTGTCGCTCAATTGGAGAAGACGTAAAGAAGGAGGAGGTGGCGAAATCTGAAAGTAGTATTTTTGTTTATTCTGTCAATGTTGAGTTTTCGCCGTATCATGGATAAGATACACAAGAGTAGGAAGAGTAGTACGAGCAAGGCTGCGAAGGAGGCGAAGCAGCAGAAGGAGACGAAGGAGAAGGAGGAGTCCTCGTCCTCGGAACAAAGCTCAGCTCTGCCCAAGGTCGTGGGACCTTCATTCTTTTATGAGGATGAAGTCTTTCGAATCTCAAAGAGTGGAAATGTTGAATTCGGAACTGTCAACGAGAATTGGGTAAGCCAGAACGTGTTGTCTGAGTTTGATAACCTCGAATAATGACTTTGTTTGTTTCATTAGGACATGTATTCCTCGTCAGAAGATGAAGACGATGAGGACGACATGAATGTGGATAAGGTCCCACATGGGTGCGTTGCAGTGACGTGGTTTCCCAAGTCCAAGGATGAAGTCCTTGCTGAAACGAAGGTGAGAGAGACAAACATTAAGTTTTATTGACCTGCTAAGCTATATGTGTGTATTTTCTTGATTTAGATTCGGTTGAGTGATCGTTCACTAATGCCCGGTGATGTCGTTCGACGAGTCGTCTCTGGTGAAGATACACAACGAGGGTACTGTCGTAGTGTGAAGGTTATGGCGGATGTCCAAATCCTGGGCACCAAAAAAGTGATAATGGGAGTTCCAGCAACAAGTCTGTCTTCCGTGCAAGTATGTATAGACTTAAATTCAATTCGAAATGCTAAATTCTTTGTGTTTTATTTGTAGAAGTTACAGCAAGACGTCGCTGTATTCTACAACAATTGGATTGGAGTCATTAGAGATGCAAAGTATCAGTTGGTGGTCAAGTTTTCAGACGGGTCGACCTGCACTGTGGGCAGTGAGCTGGTTGGGGATAATTTTGAGGAAATCAGGAACAATCAGGAGTACTGTACATCGGATGTTTACTTTCCTGGTATGTTCAATTCAAACAAATCAAGGTAATTTGAATGGTAAAGTAACAATACATTTTTCTATTTTAACTTTCAGGGCAAAAACTTCGGGGGCAGTACGTAAAAAACAACAAAAATTCACATTTTACAAGCTTAATCGATGAAACTTAACTGTGTTTTTTTGTATCAGGATAAGACACTTGTTCCCCGGGGATTTCAACTATTCCTCAGAAGAACTCAGACGGGCCAAGGGGAGGAAGGTGGTGACGGTGACTGTGATTGACGTCCAAGCTCTCTCGATCACTGTTCAATGGCAGTGGCAAGCTCCTGTAGGGTCAGCCTATTCCGGACCCTTCGAGTCATTGAAGCCTCCTCCTGAAACACTAACTGGGGAAACCATCAAAGAGCTCAAATGTCTCAACCTCTTTGAGTCCTGCACCGTTCAAATCTGCGACATGAGCTACTTCACCCCTTCCGCAAAGGACGTCCTCGTGGACAAAACTGAATGGTATCGCAAGGTCCTGCCAAATGTGAGTGGACAAGATGGAGCTGAGAACAGCAAAAAGAAGGGGTTGAAGGAGAGCAAGGAACTTGAAGACAATAATGTGCCTGCTGATTCCACCACCACCGGTACTGTCAATGAGGAGGAGAATGACAACGATGGCTACGTTAGCGAAGATAATGAAAATGGGGAAGTTAAAAACAACTCAGAAGTGACTACAAATGTAAGTGCAAAATACTTTATGTCGCTTTGTACCTATTGATCCACTAAACGTCCTGTCTGTCTTCTTCTTTTACAGAAGGGGAACTCCAAGAAACAGGTGGCTAAAGTCTCCTTAAGAAGCTTGCGAAAAAAGAAACTGAAAAAGGCTATTCGACCAGTACCATCCGGAAAGGTTGTGTTAGACACGTCCAGTGTAGTGGAAACTTTGCATACGCAGTCCATTGTTGACGTTGTGTGGCAGGTAGGTTGTATTCTTTGACTATTTGAAGTTTGAAGTATTGTGGATTCATTTTATGTATCTGAATTGAATTTTTAGGATGGCACGTACGAGGAAGGCATCCGGAGCATAGACTTGTACCCGATACATCATCTGGATGAACATGAATTTTTTCCAGGTAATTAAATCGCACTGAACAAAAGTTTGATCATTGATGCCTCCTTCAGCATCTACGAATCAAATAGTTTAAATATTTTGGTGTTTTAGGTGATTTCGTAATCCTCGCAAGCAACACTGCAGGTGATTTCAGGAAGTACGGAATCATAAAGACTTTGGACCATGCCGGTAATTTATAAACTTACAAGCGATTCTTTAACAGTGGTAGTCGTGAATTGTGACGATGACTTTTGTTTTTAGGGAGAGTTGCTATTGTTAAGTGGTTTGAAGCATATTCCACGAATGGTGATCAAACCCCCATGCTTCTGGAAGAAGTGGAAATGTCAGTGTATGACATTAAGGTAACAGAGCACTCTTCACTTTCGGAAATAAGTGAAGGTATATTAAATCGTTTGCCTTATGTTTTGTTTTGTAGGATCATCCCGATTTTCGGTTCCGTCCAGGAACTATTGTGATTAGAGTTGCCAATTTCATCCCGGAGCAGTGCCCAGCGGGTAATGTCCAATTTATTATAGAAATTGCCTTTTCGGTTTGTAATAATGTGTTCATTAAATTGATTCAGGTCAAATAATCGACAATTATCCAGACGGTAAGATTTTTTCAAATGTTCATTAACGTTGATTCAAAAAACCTTGTTAACGATAAACGACAAATTCTTGTAGGTCAAGTTCGTGTGTACTGGGCGGATGGAGCAATTGCTGGATGCTGGCCGCAAGACTTGTTTCGTCTGGGAGAATACGACTCAGATGAGGGAGAATTATGGGATGATGGCGGCAATGATGATGGGACACAGTCAGACTCTGAGGATGAGAACGAGGAGGATGCCAACGGAGGAAATCATACCGACTCCTCATGGGAAACTGAAACAGAGGATGAACCCAACAACAAAGAGACTGAAACTTCGGCAAGATATTCCACAATTGGGAAGCTCATTGAACGAATTCAAAAGACACTCGTAACAACGAGGGAAACACTTATCGCGTCCTCAGAGGTGGGTGAGGTTCCGGCTGATGGGAGTCCAATGCCTGCCACAAAGCTAGGAAGCTTCGATGAGAGGGGTTTAACAAAGAAGTTGCTTCTCGTTTACAAAGACTGCCAGTAAGAATCTTTCCTTTTCCTTTCATTCATTTTAAATTGTTGTTCAGCTCGTATAATTAACAAGCGCCTTGCTATATTTGCAGATATTTAGACAAGATTATGGGTACCAAATACTTCGACGTGGAACACTTGAAACAGTGGAAATTGTCCAACGACAGTCATACAGTGCGCTCTCGTAGGATCGTGGAGCAGATTTTCCGCTTATTTGAAGTCAACCCCAACGATGGAAGCTTAAGTTACCGCACACCACCACCACGAACTGTGCCCCCGCCCGCGTCACCGCCAGCGCCAGCGCCATCATTACAGGATATTTCGGTTGTGGAGCTGACGACACCGCCGGCACCAGCACAAGAAATTTCGACTGGGGTGCGGCCTGGAACACCACGACCGCCGCCGGCATCAGCACAAGAAATTTCGAATGGGGTGCGGCCTGGAACACCACGACCGCCGCCGGCATCAGCACAAGAAATTTCGAATGGAGTGCGGCCTGGAACACCACGACCACCGCCGGAACCAGCACAAGAAATTTCGACTGGGGTGCGGCCTGGAACACCACGACCGCCGCCGGCGGTACCACAAACGTCTGCGGCTGCTAGAGCGGCAGCAGAAGATATTGCCAGGGCTAGCAGTGCTACTCCACCTGGGACCCCTGTCAGAAAACCGAGCTTCAGTCCTGCTGGCGGAGAAGACTCGAGTAACCCAGGCTCGGTGCTATATGAGCTATGCTCTGTGATCTTGAAGAAGTTAGTGGAAGCACATGGTGAATTTGAAACTCGTTTTGGAAAGTTTCGAAGAAATTCGACTTCGCAGTTGCCTGAGGGTGAAGTGCCTGTTTCAGAAGCCGAAGGAAAACTTGAGGACGATGGTAAGTTGGAGTTCACTAGCTGATTATTGATATGATCTGTTAACATAATTTTTCTCACAAAACTGTAGTGATTACAATTGGAAACACCCACGCCATGGAGGATGGGGACGCATCTACCGTTACCAATCCGTCTGCTCAAATGGACGTGGATAAAGAAGATAAATCAGGGAATCTCCAGGAAGCTGTGTCCCTTCCTCCAGAATTGAAGGCCGGATCTTCTCAATTCTCAATCGTGGATAAAGTGTCGGACACTCACCGCTACCGCCTATCGTCATTTCTGCCTCAAAATCAGCGCTTGTTCGTCAAAGCCGTGCAGAAGGAGATTTCACTTCTACGAGAGTCACTGCCTCCTGGAATATTTGTGAAAGGATACGAGGATCGTATGGTACGTTATGATTTTGTATTCTGGTCAATATGATTAATTAATCTAGAATTACAATAACTGTAAACAGGTAAGGAGGAGATAATCACAACAGCGGCGTGTGAACCCCTTACTTTTCAAGTTGTAACATACATTTTCCCTTTATTTTTGTCCTTGTTTCCAGAAAACACATACATTTCCATTCCTTTTTGAGAAATTGTTCCAATTTTGTAATCTTTTTCCTCCCCTTCCAGAATCCAGAAGAAATTTCTCCATTTACGTTCGATATTTTGCTTTTCTCACACAATTTCACGGGATTTACTAACATCTAGTGTAATTTTTGTTGAAAGACTTGTAAAATGGTTGAAATTGTGCGTGAAAAGCAAAGTATTGAACGTACACAGGGAAATTTTTTCTGGAATCACGGAAAATGCGACCAAATTGCATAGATTTTGTGAACGAATGGAAATTTTCGTGTTTTTTAAAAAAAAAACTTGAAGGACTGGTGGGTTTTCACGCTGCCGCTGTGATACAACGACCCCTTTCTACCTACTATTGTCGTTTTAGAGTTTATTGGGCGTTTTTATTCATGAATTCAAAAAAATTGAAATCAATGCTCATTTTTATTCACTTTTGTAGGATCTGTACTCTGTGATGATCGAAGGGCCGGAGAACACGCCGTATGAAGATGGGCTTTTCTTGTTTGACATCAATCTGCCTGCCGGATATCCGTCTACTCCCCCACTAGTGCACTACATTGCCTTCTGCAACGACAGACTTAACCCTAATTTGTATGAAGGTATGTAATTCCACACTTAACGATTGATTGGTCAGGCATTCAAACTTACACTTCACTTATTTCGAAAATTTCAGAGGGTAAAGTCTGCGTGTCATTGCTTGGAACCTGGAACGGGAAAGGAACTGAAGTATGGACGTCTTCAAGTTCCATGTTGCAGTTATTTGTGTCCATTCAAGCTACAACCACACAAAAAAGTGCATTTTTTATGAATTGGTATGACCAAGCGCTTTATTTTAATTTTTCTAGGATTAATCCTTGGACCTGAGCCTTACTACAATGAAGCAGGGTACGAAAAGCAGAAGGGAACTCAACAAGGCGGGGAAAACTCTCGAATGTACAATGAAAACGTCTTGATCAAGCTAGTGCAATCCATGACCAGGATGTTCGTGAGTCCACCCAGCGCTTGGGAGACTGAGACGAATCAGTTTATCAAAACACATGGACCGAGGTATGTATGAATGAGGAAATTTGGGAGTTACATTTTTTCGACATTCATTTTCTTGTTTGTAAAAATGAATGCTTTTTGTAACAGAATGGTCGAACGACTCAATTCGTGGGTCACAATTTCTGGAGATACTGGAACCAGTTCAGGTACTTGCTTTTACTCTATGCAAATAATTACCTATTTGCCATACTAAATTGTCTTTTATCTATTGATCCAGAGTCAATGACGGACCTGGACCTTCCTGCATTTCCTTTGTTTCCAATGTCAAAAGGATTTAAAATCACCGTTTCAAAATCAATCGCCTCATACGCCAAAATTCTGTCAACTGTCCAGTAAAACGCAGAAACTACACCACTACTGGAAATAAGAAAAGAAGAATGTTCGTTTGCACATGCAGTAACCTTTTTTTTGTCCGCCGTGCCGTATCAGCAACGTCTCAACTCAAAATTAACCATTATTTATAGCCAAATTAGCAGTTAGTTCAAAATTCTTAAGATGAAAATGTTAATACACAAAACATACCTTGTACTCTACAATCTCAACTCAAGCCAAAGAACGTAATGTAATGAATTAATAAATCTATAAATTTCTAATAATTCTAGAGACTCAAACAACTTTATTTCATACTTCAAAAACAAACCAGCATTATATACATGTACTCATCATCATATAATGTAGTAAAAAATGATAACTTCAACTAGAAACAAAGATAAGAACAACAATAATTAGTAGACGCACGTGAAGGAAAAACGAACGTAGGATTATCTTATCTTAGCTTCACTAGACAGAAAAAAACGAGTAATTTTGTACAACCATTAACGAACTATGTATCAACCCGACGAGAGAATCCAATTCCTTTTTGATTTTGATTTTGACCTTAGATTAGTTTAGCTTATCTTCACTTTTCTTCAGTTCGTGGCGGCAGCAGCCTGTCGACGGAGGAGGATGTAGATCTTTTCCTTAATCCACTCCTTCGTGTACGGGGCGTAGGTGCTTGTGCTAAAGACAAAAAGGGCTTTTAGTTAGTTAGGGCTATAGATGATGAAGGGACGACAACGACGACGACATGTTCGTCACCTTTACCTTTTCTGATACCTGCAACCACAATAGAACAAAATGAGCCTTGATATAAAAGCTTCTTTTATCTGTACTTACACAAGACAGGACAAGTCCGCCAACTGATCGATAAAGTCAAAGAGTTGGGAGATGTCGTAGGTGATGGAGGGGGTGTGGGGGTTCTGCCTCTTCAGATGTTCCTCATAAATCTTGCAAACCCCCTCCATACACTCGTTCACGGACTCAAAGTCAGAGTACGTCCTCGTCTCTGGCTTAGCCCCTGGCTGCATCAACAGGATCGTGTGCGACTGTGTCAATCAACAAAAGATAAGACAAGTTGTTTGTGTGTCAATGAGTGCTGGAGTGTCATAATTAATTATGGTACTTTTATCGTACTTTTCGCAATAATTGTCATACTTTTTGCAACAACCTACACTACAATTGTATTAAAGTACCAAGGCCCTTCCTCCTTACCATTTTGATGATTAGATAAAGTGTCCTTATCGATCCGAACCGGAACTGCCCTTTTTGTTGCCGGTCTTGTCAAAAATCTTCTTCTGCCGACTCCACGAAACTTTTGACCTGACAAATGCCTTCCTCTGGACAGACTTTCGGCACTTGATCAATTAAGAGAGACGTGGACAATTTTTTTTGAAATGTCAACAAAATTTTGAAGAGAAAGAAGAAGAAATTCACAATTTTCACCACCACCGCACCGTCTGACTCTGCGAGAGAAAAGAGTGTCTTTTTGCTTCTTTGTTATTTGACGGTGGTGAGCGGGATGAGGATTGATGGTTGCATGTGGATTTTGATCATCAAAGACAAGAAAATTGAAGATAAGTCTTTTTGACGTGAATAAATTAGGACCATGGGACTAACTACAACGTCTTTTGAAGATAAGACGAAGGAGAAGGAGGGGGAGGCATCATCATCGTCGGAGGTGCACTACGTCCCCTTCAAACTGGACTACGAAGGACCGGCGAATGTGAAGGACCTCTTTGGAGACAAGGCCAAGAAGATGGAGAGCAATGGGATGGGGGAGGAGGAGGAGGGTAAGTATTAAGGGCCCCTCTAATTAGTCTTGATAAGCAAGGTTTTGGATCATAATTATGGCGAGAAGAAAGTATCATAATTATGATATTTGTTTGATTTTGGTTTCAGTCTTGAGCAACCATTTCCGCGGACGACCCCTTCAAGGGAAACGGTGGGAGGTGCCCCAGGACTATGGGGCATTTGTCTTGAAGAAGCCGAAGCCCTCGGATGGTGATGAGGGATCTTTACCTTTGAAGGAACAAGGGAGCGGTCCTACAAAGAAGGTGGTGGAAGTGGTGGAGTCCTTTTCTTCCCTCACGACGTGGGAGTGGGACAAAGCCCCGTCGTCCATGGACTCTTTGGTCAAATTACAAGACTGGCTTCAGTTGGCGAATGTGGTGAGTGTTAAAAGCTTGTAGACTTTAACGATGTTGATTGATTCATTCATTATTGGCGTTTTTTTTTCATTCCGTAGTTGCACGAGCCTGTGAAAATGAGTGTTGATTGACCTATACAACCACAAAGCAATTACGTCCTCCGAAGTTTATATCGTCATTTTATTGAATACTTCCAAGTTCATCATTTTCATTAACACCCTCTTTGTTTTCCTTCATCGTCGGTCTGTCATTCATGTCATTGGTTTTATATTTTGAGTTGATTGCATATGAATTAAATAAAATTAAGGATTCTTGTAAAACTTGTTAGACCCTACAAAGGGATGTAGACTAATTACTTTTAGGTTCTCAGGTTATCTAACTTTACGAACGGGAAATGAAAATTTCTTTGAATCATGATAAGTCAATGTCATAATGCTATACTTGGGTATGGACGAAAGCAACAACGACAATATGCATAAGAATGGCAATACGAATCGCGCAGTTTTTACAACGCATGAGTCATGGCGAGAAATATCATAATTAATGTGCTGTCATCGTACTTTTTGCAAAATCCTACCTAAAATTGTTTTAAAGTACCAAGGCCCTTCCTCTTTACCGTTTTTATGATTAGCTAAAGTATCCTTTCAAGTATTATCGATCCGAACTACCCTTTTTTGCCGGTCTTGTCAAAAATCGTCCTCTGCTGAGTCGACGAATGGAGTTCGCACCCTATTGGAAAAAAATACTAATACTTATCCGCCTATACTACCTCTGTGCGTTGACACAATAGTTTAAAATTGTGAACCTCGCTTATATAAAGTCCCTCCCGAATTGTTGTGAATGTTTCGCAGTTAAGATAAGCCTGGAGGATGAGAGTCAAGACGGTTTTCCCAAAGGTTGTCATTGCAATTCGCCCCCTACCGCAAATGAACGCCTCTACTCGCTTTGTTTAGGAACACATTCATTAAAAATTATGAACATCACTTATCTGAAGTCTCTCTCGAACTTATAAAATTGTTTCGCAGTTCAGATAAGCCCGGAGGATTGCATGTAAGACGTTTTCCCAAA
>JAQIWU010000589.1:0-24128 GCA_034696445.1 Isotomiella minor
GGACAAGCTGTTCAATTCACACACACCTAATTGGATTATCACCGAACACTAATGTGATTGTATAGGCGCAAGCCAAACTACTCTGTAAAAACTGTGGTTTGTAAAGCCGCAAGGCAAATCAAACCTTGAAATCAATAAACTTTTTTGTAACTTTTTGTATATTATTCCCTGCTCATGATATGATATGCCGTGATACGTGATTGTGATATGATATGGAGATGAGTTCGCTCAGGTAATCTTCCCGAACTTTCAATCTCGCTTCGCTTATTATTGCGGAGAGCGGACTGACTGTCGGGTTGGGTTATTTAATTTCGTAACGCAACCCTTTTGATTTTGCCTTTATATATTATGGCCCTGTCTCTTCTGGGAACTAAAGCGCTTAAAGGAATCGGTTTCAAAGGAATTTGCCCAATTGTGTAAAGGTACTCAACGTTACCCACCTCAGTGAATTAATTAGAAACCTCAAATCTATCCTGTTGCAAAAGAGATTCACTGTGATGATGGGTATTTATAAACCAGGAGGGTATTACTTTTCAAAATAATACAAGCAATTGTATGGGGTGGGAAAGGTAATTGGTAACTTTTACAGATTACCAGGCTGCTCCAGATATTTAGAAGTCTAGGTGAGTTAATTGAGAGGGATAATACCTAGGTCTGATGGGGTAATATGGGACTGTAGGAGCACACAATTTCGTACCACAAAATCAATTCATTAATAGCATACATTTGAAAGTGTTGGGAAACGAGCGTGTGGTGGGTGGACCGATGACAGTTTGTTGCTGCTTTCTCTTTGGTCAATCAAGAATAAGAAGCCCTCAGGTAAATTGAATTGGATGATAAAGATAACCATTTGCAAATATACCCGAACCCGAGAAGGCAAAGGCGTACTCATCACTTATCTGCCTACTTTGCTCACTCAATAATAATTTAATAATCAATATTATGGTCTTTCAACAAGCCAGTACCTCGAAATACCTACCTAGCACTTTTGACGATAAATAGATACCCATGTGAATAGCAAAGAGGCAACAGTTTTTATTGATTTCTTTAAGCACACTACTATTGTAAGCATCGTTTCGGAATTAGCATATTATTGTCATTATCCTTTTGTCCGGGATGGTAGTTATAGAGTGCAAGCCATCAGATAGATAGAAAGCACCTACTTAATGAATCAAATTATACTGTGTATACCTTACTTATCTGATAAATGTCGTGGGAAGGACATTTATGTCGTAACTTCAAGGACTATGTTTAGAGACACAGTAGCAAGTACCGTCTTGGAAACCTAATTTTTTAAAGTAACTGTGAAATAGCCATAAAGTTCTTTAGGTGAATGGCGTATAATTGCAAAAGCAACTGCAAGTTACAATGATTTGTCGGCTCAGTCACGCACATTTGAACAATTTATTGATTAGGTGGTGGAATCATGAAGAGTTGGACAATGTTGCTTAATTTTCTTATTATTTTGCACTACATTCAAAATAACGTCAATTTATTTGAGACCCTTCTATAATTCTTCTTGGGCCCACATAATAAAAGAACTGCACAGTTAGACAGCTCAGCTCCCGCTCTTTGTCTTACACACAAGCACTGCATGATTCTCTTCGTGCAGGGGTAATTATAATTGTTGTTGAAGAAATGAAATGAAGGTTGGTTGGTTAGTGCTGTTGTTATTGACAGTTACTGTGAATGGGAGGTGTGGATTCTGTTCAACAACTGAAAATATAGCTTTCTTCTAGACCCCACCATCCAACCTGACTCAGTCTCTATCTTTTATTTCATCACATTGTTACGAAAGTGGGAGGAAAAGTGTGACAAGACCCACTTCACGATTCTCAAAATATCTCAGCTTTTCAAACCTACTTTTTTGAAATATCTTTTGTGCATGTGTAGCATGTCTCTCCATCCTTGTGTTCTCATTTGTTAGCACGATGTGCCACTCCCCTTTGCCTTCTTATTAAATATACGAGAGTGCGTTTTATTGTTATGAAATTTCAAATTGGGTAGCTGCATTGCATTAAATGAATAGGGAAGGAGGTAAGTAGTAGTGGAGTTTTACTAATAAGTGGAGGAAATGCAATATAATAATGACGACTAACTGGAAACTCATTTACACTTTCATGAATAAATTATGATTACTTGCTTTAAACATGGAATTTCTTATTACGCACATAAACGTCTCCACGAAGAATGTGAATTAGAGAAAGGCCTGACTAACGAGTTGACTTGGACTATCATTTCATATCACATCATATCATGATTCAAGTCAATTACGTAACACGATTTCATGAGACTAACGTAAAAATTGTTCTTTCAGTTAAATACTTACTTGCTAAAGGTGGCACAGGTCTCGCCATTAACATTAATTAATAGTACTGTGCAAAAAGCAGTAAAAAAGGCTAAGTTACTACTTCAATTCTTTACCCTATCTCTTGGTCAAATGTCATCCCATTTCACTGATTTCGTCACCATAGCTGTCATCTTAAAAATTTTCACGGTCAGTAAGTTACCTTACCTTTGCAAGGCCTTAACTTTAAAATTTTAGTTCTGCGGTTAATCTTTCCTTCCTTGTAGCCCAGGAAATTTTTATTATTTCCTTGTGAAATGCGTTTGCTCAGTTGGGTTACACTGATGCATAATGCGTTAGCATATTTATTTGTGACAAGATACACGATATGCTCATGAATTGGCGAGATGCCACGTGTTCGTGCTCATTGAAGAGTTGAGTTGATATGATGAGCTATTCCATTAAATTTACGACGTTGGCTTCGGATATTCCACAAGTCCAAGCCTCTTCCTCTTTCGGTTATTTATGAGCCACTGTGAAAATTCTGAATTTAAACATATTTAATGCAAGTACAAAGTATCAACCTACAACCGATATGGAATATGTGAATGTGGAAGGAAGATTTTTAATGCAGGGACACAAGAACTGGCTTGAGATTTATTTGATACTTTTCGAGAATATTTGCAACTAACGAACTAAAACGTTGTACGTTTTTTGATGGTCACAAAATTCTTCGTTTCACACCACTAGAAAATACGGGATGATTATGGTTTTGGCTAAATGGTTCAGTGGCAGTGGCATACCCACAAATAATATTTTTTCTCATAAGGACACGTTTGTTGGTGGTTTAAAATTTCGCCACATTCTTTTTCTCACACTCAAATCATAAGTCAACTCATGGTTATACAACATTTTTGATTCATCTCCTGGTGGTACATTTTTTAATCGATTTTCACCATTTGCACGTCGAGATAATGGAGTCAAAGTTAGAGAAAGAGTGAGGCTTCTGCTTTGCTTTTACGACCACACCAGATTCTCTTTTTTGGAAGAGGAATGATTTCACTTTATGTTGTTTGGCAAATACTTATGGATTTTGCAAACACATATATGATTCTTCTACTTCATTTAATCGAAGACATTGTGAGTGTGCCAAGCTTCCTTTTTGACTAAGCTGAGCCAACGTAAACGTTAGCTCTGTCTCCTTGAATATCATTTTAATAAAAACTAAAGACATGAGCAGCAGAAAATGTTTTTGCAGTAATTCCACACTCCATCTTAATTTTTATGTCGTTCTATTCGATTGCTCACACACATTGATGTGGTGGTGACAAGTTCTTCTCAAGTACCTTAGCTTTATGATATTAGAATGCTTAAAAAAGAAGCAGTAGGTTAGGTAATAAATAATGTACCTGAGACCGGACAAAAACGCTTTATCGAGACCAAAATGAAGACTTGTTTTACCAGACGCAAGGAGATGATGATGAGTCACACTGTTTTATCTCAGCAGGGTCCCATTTTTTCCCGAAGGCAGGGGAAATTCAGGTTACTTTTTGACGAGGTAGTTGATGGAAGGAATCTTCATCATCTTTTCTGATAATACGGTTTTAATTAACTTTTCCAAGAGTCGTCGTTACATGTTGCATGAAGAAGAGGATGTGATACGATACTTTGATGATGATGATGAACCCTTTCTTTCTGGTTTCGAATCTTAATCGGAAAAAGAGAGAGGAGGAAGAGGGAAGGAGAGAGAAGGGATGAGGATGACAGGTGAACAATGGGAAAAGAGCTATCGCATCGTATCAAATCAAATAAGAAAAACCAACAAGAGGAAAGTGAGACTTTTTTCTTGTGTGTGTTCATCAAATCTTGTGTGTATAATTGCTCTCTGTACGGTCCCTGCCGACGACGAGACTTGGTGTCCTTAACAACGCCGCTCTCCATTCTTTTTATATATTTTTTATTGTACAGAATTTGTTGTGGCCACTAATCATTAAAACGCTTCATTAATCCTTTGTACGAGACGAGTGGGGATGTGGGATGTATGGATATCCATCCGAAATCTGCTTTCTTTTGCATGGTGAATTATCCCAATCTAAATTCCTCCTAACCAACCTTCCATCCCACCCACCATCATTACAACCGTATTCACCACCATATGGCACATTCCAGTTTTACATAAGTTTAGGTTACATACGAAATGACAAAAGCAAAGCAAGACTGAGGAGCTTCCTCCGAATTGTTATTATGCTTGAAAGGAGTGTAATAATAAAGTATTCATGCATAGTTGAGTTTATTACGAGGCGGAATTTTAATTACGTTCATGTGTTCAACAGGAGGGCTATTTTCTTCTGTGGTGACATACTTAATTAAAGTAATTTTCTGCTTTCTTCGTCCATAATCCAATCCAACTCTATTCAGATTCAGCCAAGTCAAAGTTTGAAGTTTCTCTCTCTCCTTTTATCTCCAACAACATCGAAGAAGCCAAAAACGAGCAGCAGGACAACTCTATAATTTACCAAATTATTCGTGTGTTTGCTTAATTAAACTATTTTACAGAATACAATACAATGTTCCATAACATAACATGTCAAGGCGAGAGCTTTGAACCCAAGTTCTATTTAGTTCCAAAAGTCAATATTTAGTTAGTCAAATTCTATTCGTACATAGGCCCTATTCTACGTATGTTTCTCATTGTCTTGTGCAATTAATTAAACTTCGACAAGCCGTAAGGCTGTCCATTGTCAAAAGGAAAGTTGTATAGTAAGCAACTTTGTAATAAAGTGGACAGTCCAAAAAGGGGCAGCCTTGAAGGAAAGAAGTTTTAAAGTGCTAGAGAGAGGGTAAAAAGAAAGAAGGGAGAAAAGTAGCAAAGTGAAAACAAGGAATGACTGTGCCGCAGCGCAGTGGGCAGTTAGGGTTGTAAAGTGAAAGAGACAAATCGATGCTACTCATCATTCCGTCAGATTCCAATACTCCTGCCTGCGCGAACCTTAATATAATCCTCACACTGCTTTCTTTTTTTCTTTCCACTCCAACCGACAAAGCTCTCCTCCCTCTCACACTATGCTATTTAGAGGTCATGGAGCCTAATTTAATCGATAACTTTATTCCCTTTTCTTTCAAGTTTAAGTTTAAGCTACCAGATGTTGAATTAAGAGAGAGAGTTCAGTCGGTGCAAGAGACCATAACTTTTTCTGTTTCACTTCTAACTCACGGCCTTGTCAAGTCCCGTAGTCTAGCTCTAATTTAATGGTTGGACTTGAATTGAGATGAATTGTACCGGAGAATATAAGTTCTTCTTAGGCTAAAAAAGGAGGTGTGCAATACGGCAACAGATGTAAGAAATGGCCATCTCTCTCCTCTGATATCATCTTCATCTCTTTCACTTATACTTGGGCCTAAAGACATTAGCTCTGACATATACACCACTCTTTGATTAATTTCGCATTCGGAGTTGGAAAAAAAGGTTTCATTTTCATTTTCAGCAGATTTTTTTCGGGGTTGAAAATCACACCACTTCCCCGAAAACTCTAAAAGACAAAGAGCTCAATGTTATTTTCGAAAGAGTCCCCCTCCCACTGACAGTGAATGGAATTTCTTCTAATTCTTCAAATGTCCAAGGCCGACGACGATGAAGTCGTCTACTGTTAGTTTCACTTTAGCTCTGAACCGATGGGATGACGGATTGGTGACCGTCTCAATTTTCAATACTCTCTCTGTCTTCATTAAATTTAGTACTTTGACACCTTCTTTCCTTCCTTTTTCATGCTGTGTAGCATCCTTGGGTTGTTGTCCTCGTCGCGTCTTCATCGTTCCTTGACTTTGGAGGGGAATGTGGAGGAAAGTCTCTGGAATAAATCTCTCATTGTATCTCTCTGAATCCCACCCTATTGTCCTTGGATAATCTAAAGTCCAATTTCAAGACTTGCAATGCAATTCACTGTGCTTTCTAGTCGAGTCGGCGATTCCTCCCTCCCTCACTCCTCCATCATGGAGGATGCACTTGTCTCATGGGCTCTGAGAATGTCTTCTTCTTCTTCCTCATTGTTCCAAAGCCATTCCATCATGTTGTCAGTTATTGCACTTCACTTGATTCCTTTCACACGTGGTCATCCATTCGCTTCAGCTATAGGGCTACACTTTCATACTCCTGTGGTGATGGTAAGAAAGATATTGAACACTGCATGCACTAATTAAAAGGTGCTATGATGGATCACCGTATATATTTTCCTTTCTATTGAATGGGCAACGAGAAAGTTGTTGGGGCACATTGAGATTTCTATACAATACATCCGGTCTTTCCAATGTTTAGATTTGAAAATAATAAAGTCAGATAAGGTCTTCATCATCATCTCCCCTCCTAGTGTTAATTCAAGAGTGGGAAAAGTGTTTCAAGTACATAAAAATGGTTTTAACTCAAACTCCATACAGCCAATTAGTTCTCACCCTTTATTGTTTTATTTTTACTGGAGGAAGTAAGTGCCAAGATAATTGGAGGTGTACATGTTTTCCTTTTGAGAAGGATGAGAGAGATCTGATGTCATATCATCATCCGTCATATATTGGGACAATGATGACGAAAGAACATGACTTGTTGCTGGTGCAAACTCTCTTAACTATTTTATAACCTCATGGCCCTGCTCTCCGTCTGATAAAAAATGAGTGATGGCTCTAATTGTCACGGTACGCTGAACTTGTCTTGTCTTACTGCCTTGGGTTCCAGACTTCAATTTAAAGCACTCAAAGCACAGTTTTCTTCAGAGTCAGTATGTGTGATTCTAAATGAAACTTTTTAACAAGCCCATGCTCAAAATTGTATCACAATTTTTAATCAATTTTCTTCCTCTTTCTCTTTCATCATGAATGAGCATGCCATAGCAAACATGTCGTTGTGTGAAGTGGGGTACAATTTTGTAAAAAAAATAAGTTTTTCTTTGATGTTAAATTGAAAAGTGATGCA
The DNA here is from genome assembly GCA_034696445.1 of Isotomiella minor. Taxonomy (NCBI): domain Eukaryota; kingdom Metazoa; phylum Arthropoda; class Collembola; order Entomobryomorpha; family Isotomidae; genus Isotomiella; species Isotomiella minor. The sequence goes on from JAQIWU010000589.1 coordinate 7,248, forward strand.
AAACCCAAGTCCATAAGTAGGTAAACGTTCTCCGTACACGAGGACGGAAACAGTGGATTGAACTTTTATCATATTAAATGTTTGCAAGAGAGGCGGAAATCGCTGTAAGCAAAAAGGAAGACGAACGAGCGTGGTTTACCCAAAATACATATCTGACTGCTTATAGATAGATTATCAATAAAATGTATTTCCACACACTCACAAAGAGACGGGGAAATAGAGAGAGACGATTACACAAAATTGAAGAACACAAGATTGCCAAAGGCACAGTAGAGATAAGTCAGCGAAATACTTCGATGAGAGATGAAAAGTGGGTCGCTTTAGTTTTGGCTTTGGTAAAAAACAGGAGAAAAAAATAGAGAGAGTGGATTGGAAATCTGTTCACTTTCACTTTCAATGATAAAAGCTGAAGGAAACAGGACCAAGGGAGCCTGGTTTGAGGCAGGCAGGCACTGAGAGAGTGAGTGAGTGAATATATTGTTCAATATTTAATTTCAATTTGCTTTTTAAATTGGACTGTCAACAGGGATTTTCACTTCACTCTCTAACAGCTCCAACTGTAAATCTTTTTCCAACCCTTTTTCCTTTCATGCTTTTTCTTTTCTTTTTTATATATTTTTTCATGTCTAATACAAAGTCCTAATCCAATCCATACTTCTATATAAATCACATATTGTGTGATCGGGACGCTTGATGCATAATACGTATGGTACAAAGAGAAGAGAAGAAGAGCACACAGAGGTGTCGGATCTGTACGCACATACTGTCCTTTAAATCCATAAAAGCCAAATCACCAAGACAAACCGATTTGCCACTTTGCCTTGCCTTCTTTCGGGTGACAACTTTGCTTTCCCTACGTCCATCCGATAGTTGCAGTGTGTGGAACATGTTTTCCATTTAAGGCTATTTGTTGCCGAGACGAGAGTAGTGACTCAATTCACATCATTCGTTCGATTCAATTGGAAATCACCATCAAATTCGATTCACTTACATTTAACTGCATGAAAATGTGTGTGAGTCGAAAATCCATTATTCAAAAGATTTATGTTAACTCCGTTTTGTACAGTTCAGTGCATTAAATTTAGGCAGGATTAAAAAGATTTTTATAAACGGATCTAATTTACTTGGTTGGTTGAGTTCATCCATTCCATTATGTCCACTTGGTTGCTTTTCCGTCATTTGAATTATAGCTGCCCCTAACATGTCCCGTCTCGGACACAATACAATGAAATGAAAGGTCGGGTTCCTCACTGACGGGATAAAACTGTATGATATTTGATGGGCATTCTTTCTTTGTACTTTTACTCGAACGATTGAAGATGAACGGACAATCAATGTAAATGTCGAATGGAATCTGGCCAGTTGATCAAGTCATCATGATCATTATTATTCCCTTTCACCCTGTAACTAACTGATGGTCTTCTCTTCAAAAGGTATCGTGTATGGTTTGTTGTTGTTGGTGTGAGAGAATTGATTTAGACTGAATTGAATTGAGACCATTTTCCAAATGCCGCAGATTTCATTAATGCATTTTTGTTATAAATTGTAATGAGCGAGGAATATTCTAGGAACGGATTGAATTTTGTAGTGCTCACACATGGCTCTGTTTGGATGTTTGGAACTTTCATAACATCCATGATGCGTTTTTTTGGAGTTTTTTGTTTGTGTGGGACGCGATAAGCCAAAAGGTTTTGGTTTTGGGAAAACTTGTAAACTAAAAGACTCAACGCCACGCCATTGCCATGGCTGACTGACTGGCGATATCAAATCAAATGAGTTTCATGATCCGTAACAATTTGGAACAATGGAAAGTCAGACGCAGAGATTGATGTGCGTTCTGTACACAAACCCAACTTTCCGATCAATCCCCAAACAACAAAGAAAGTTTAGTAAGTTCTCCTCACATTTCCATTGCAGTGCGTTTGCGTTTTCGTTGCGTTGAATTGACAAGGCAAGGTCGCCCGTCCCGTTTGAGCTTCATTGAATATGAAATATGAAAATGAAATCGGACAGTTTGACATTTTTGGTCTCCTCTTAACAAAATCCTCACAACACTGAGCACAAAGACGGATCCCACTGACTGACTTTTGGCCAAACATTCATTTCCTCGTGTTATGTTACCGAAATATGTGTCCCTTTCCCCATTCTTTGTTTCAAAATAGGCTCTTCCTTGGATGACGATAAGGGAACGGGGAACGGCGTCATGTTGGGTTGTTGTCAGAGTGCCCGAATTGCATTAGAGAAACAAGCATGTAACGGAAAAGAGAATCCAAGTGGAAAAGGATTACATCCGTGCACACATCATGTTTTGTAGCAGCATAGTGGTGGTTTTACTTAAAGTCTCTCTTCTGGATGCGATGCCCTGCTTTTTACAGGCTTACGCCATATTCCATTGATCATTTCATCGAGTAAGGCAATGTAACGTAACATGATTTTTACGACTTTACTTTACTTTCTCCAAGGAAAAACTTATACTCCCACACACAACGAAACGGACCAATCCAATTGGTGTAGAGAGCATGACGAATTTAGGTTTTCTTGTTAGTTTGGAACGATATTATTATTTTCCTCCTGATAGGAAAATAAGATTGAGATGGGGAACAGTATTTTTTACAATGGCGAATTGTGATGATGTCATAATCGTAAAATGAACTCATGTCAAACGAGATGAGTGTCTTCCTTCACTTCGTATATATGCAAAATGAAATCGTATCATCTTGCATCAAAATGTAATCATATTTTGAGCCACTCTTCTGCGCCCTGCTACGGCATACAATTTTTAAAGGGCCCAACTTCCCAGTTTATTTACCTGTGAGCTAAAACAATATGCCAACCTAGATTTTCTGCAAAGTTGGCCGTATTGAGCACTCTGGAAATATGGCATTTACTGATAAGGCAGTGGCATCGTGCCAAAGGCGAAGTTGTGAAATAAAAATATTCTCAGACAGAGTGCTCGATAATTCTCCATTTTCCTTACCTTTCACAACATGAGACGAGATAAAGCTAAATACAAAGCAAAAAAAAGATGCATCTGATAAAAAAACACAAGTCAGTATTGATTTTAACTCATCTTCTTCTCATTCCTTTTATTCCTCGTGAAGTCACCTTTGCTCCATTCCTTTTTTGTCGGGTATAAGTCAAACGAACTGGTGGTGTTGATGTTAAGAACGAAGAGAATCACTTTGGTATAGAACTACAACAACGTGAAATTGCATTCTTGTGTAATTTGTGCGTGAGGAAGGCAGACTTTCTCTTTCCTCGATTTCCCTTCCTTTTCTCCCCTTGACGTTGTTTGAGAGAGAGTTGGCGAGGAGGAGAGGAAGATGGAATGGAGATAGAGTGTAAGTGACGTAAAGTGGACGTAGACCATCTTGAGAGGCCATTGTTCGCTGCAGAAAGCCAAAACCAGACTGCCAAGTCAAGAAAAGTTTGGAGTTGTTGAAGGAGTAGTGATGAGCTGATTTAACCGTTTCTCTTTGCTATACGTACTCAAAGCTACCTGCTTTCCCAGGATTCTCATAGACTCATGGTTATTTCTGCGATTGCTTTCACTTATGAAGTGAAAGTAAGTAGTCATTGTGATCCTGGGGTATTTGCAACGCAAGACTTTTTTTTTCTTTGAAATGAAAAAAGTAAAAGTGGGCATGTCAAGAAGGAAGATTAGTAAGTAGCAAAAAGATTTTTTTTTGAATTTAGGAAATTGCATTCCCAAGCATTATGTTACAGTCGTTGGTGGGTGAGTGGGTGGAGGTGATCGTGTTTATGATGGAAACGAGCAGTAAAGAAATGCCCAAAAGCTTGTAATGGACAGGATAATGTGGGTAATTAGTGAGTGAAAAATTGGAATTTAATGGTTCCTACTCCAACTTTCACCACACATGCATTTAGAAGTTGGTCTAGTGTTGTTGTGTGTCATATAAAAAGGAATAGCATGACTACACGCTTTTCAACTTTTCTCTTTCTTCAAAAAAATCCAATAAAGCGAAGTAAGTGGCTGTGTGATGTGTTTGCTAATATATTATCGCAGTTGGAAGGAAGGCAATGCTGCGTAGGGAAAAGAAAAATTCATGTTGCACGAACGAATGAAAGTGAAAAGGGTAAACCGTCATTTGAATTGGAGTTTTAAAAGCATAACATGTACAAACTTTTCCTTCCACTTGAATGACATGCATGCATACTTTCTCATTCATTCATTCATAGTGCTAAGTACACTTTATATCGGTCAGCTTGAACTTTTAAAAAGTTAAACCTGACAAATTTAATGTGAACACACATTTTGGATATAAAAAAGTGCTTAAAGCTTTGGGTAATGCGTGTAACGCAAAGGGGGGAAAGTTATTGACAGAGTTTTACGTAATGTATTTAGTACTTACGTCCTGTAGATATGTGAGTAAAGGTACAACATATGTGAAGTCAACATCCGTCATTTGTAATCGCATTAAAATCTAGTCTCCCATATGTACCCAACGATACCTCTGGTGCCGTTAACCCACCCATGAGAGCATATTATTATTATACTCTCCCGTGCTGCGGGAGAGAATTTACTTACGTAATACGCAATACGTACGCACCTTATTTAGGTAAGTGGGAAAGTTAATCTCACCTTTCCTTGTGTGTGTGTTGTGTAGATATTTTTGTGTGTATAGTTTTTCTAGGTAGTCTAGGGAGGAAAAGCTGAGAGCTTAACCCTTTTCCTCACTGAAACTGATCCCTGTCAGCACGTAGAACCTTAACGCTTTTCTTCACCAACCGAACCGAAAAAGAAAGCCATTTTTATAATAACGCATACGTAATTCCTTCTTTCCTCAATGATGTAATGTAAAAAGCTAGCCGAGATCAAATGTTGAGGGTTCTTTCCTCCTTTCTATAGTGGAAAGGAATAGGAGGAATTCGTGACTCTGTTGATGGGGTCTTCGTTCGCATCGTGTCTTTCTACGAAAGGGACCCATGTCCATTTGGGTAAATTTTGTAGGAAAAGAGCTGATATGATGATTGATGACGTGATAGCCCTTCATTTATTTATGCACACTGCATCGTGCATCCACTTTCATGAAGGAGAAAATTTGTCGCTTGTTGTTGTGTCGATTTGATCTTCCGTGTCAATTTTTAGACTTGTTGTTGGTTGACGTGCAGAGACCCGGTTTTTGGAACCTCCAGGTCCAGGTGTTTTGCTTAGAATACTAAGAATATTATTAAAATCACCAAATAACAATGACATGTCGATGTCTCCTTCGTGTCAAGCTTCACCAAACGGTCGAACAAGGGGTCTTCTTCCTCCATAGATGAGATACTCAAGGGCTGGTGGTTCATCATTAATTCGTTTCCCTTCCATGTTTCTTATTACTTTTATCTTCCAAAGAAGCAAAGCAATTTTCAACGTGTTGAAAAGATTGGTTGTTGGAGTGGAGGAGGACGTGAAAAAGCGAAACCTCAGGTGCACACATTGTTACATCCTGTCTTCCTCACCGCACAATCACACATAGACCACAAGACAAGATCCATTATTGATTGTGGTTGAAGATCCCGGATTCTGGATGATTGGTGTCCCATCGATCTTCTTCTTTCAGTCTTCTCTCTTCTTCTTCCTCACAAAAGATACATAACTTTCCTCCTCCTTTGCTGCCCATGTTATTATTATTATCATCCTCGTACCTTCCTTCCTCGTCTTCTGCTGTGGTTTTGCCTGAATTTGATGGGATACGAAACGATGGTATGCGGTGTTTTGTTATGTGCTTCTTTAGGAAGCTGGCTCCTTGGATAAACTATCCGGTGATTTTGTCTGATTCTGTGAGTAAAGTAAACCCTTCACCACGTTCAAAGTACATGTCGTGCCTACATCGATATCGATATCAGCGTTATGTTATGTGTTCCGCTTCTTCTTCTTTCTTCTTCTCTCATCTCATCTCATTTCATCTCGTCAGTTAGATTGTTGGTGGATGGAGTGGATGGAAGGAAGGGTAATAGAAATTCCACTCTGTCATGCCAAAAGTGTATTTCTGGGATTTATCGGGATTTCTTCCGTTGCCTCTTCGAAATCCGAAATGGCAAATATTTTCATTGCCTTGCTGCTACCACCACAGATTCCAAGTTCAGCTTAGCTTAGCTTTCTCGTGTTCATTGTGTGTGTGCGTTGAGATTTGGAGATGGGATCTGTGTGGGAATTTCTGTAAATCCATTCCAATCCAAGAAGAAAGCAATGCAGTATGTCAGATATGTACTCACTAACATGCATTGGTGGTAAAGCAATACAAAAAAATAGGCAGAGGAGTTGTGATCCGGTGGGCGTACGCTTCGCCATGCAATTTCATGTTCCATTATGTCACTCTCATTCCTTCTTTAGCAGATTCTTTCGGTAACTTCAGAGAGACAGGTTGCATGCACAGGAGTCGGTGGAAGCAAGAAAGACATTTCTCCTAACGAGAATGACCAACTCTACTTATTTTTTTTTTGTGAGTGTGTCAGTGAAGGGTGACCGACTTATGAGTGAGAAAATATCCACAGGGAAAAGGAAAGGTTCTTTTTTTGTGCATATAATGATGATAACAACGCTCAGTCCTTTGGGGGCTCATTTTAGGTTTGGCAGACCATTCATTAGTGAAAAGACGGGGACGTAATTTGACACTACGGCTTCCTTTCTTGACAAATTGGAGGGGTAAAAGTCACGAAGTTACTATTAAGTTTCTTCTTCTTCTTCGTCGACGACGATTTCCTCACGGTCTTTTTCATGAATTTAAGTTTGTCAACTAAAAGCGAGTTGTACATGATGACGAATATGCCATCCTCGTCTGCTAACCACCCTTCTTTCTCCCCTGTCACCATCATAAATCTACAGAACTGCAGAGAACGGTTGGTTTTTGTTTTCCTTCGCTCAGAATTACGATCACTTTTACATTCAATGTGATAAATAAATTGCGATTAATTTAATTTAATTGTCATCATTTTTTAAAGTTGTATGTATCCAAGATCATTACATCTGTTGTGTCAGTGGATTGCAAATTGTCGACTTTAAGTTGTTTATTTTCTATTCTACTTTCTCTCCAAACCTGTATAGGTAAAATAAAAGTCTCAGGGTATCTACTTACAGTCATTATAAACTAAGTCATGTTGAGCTAATAATTTGTTTGTGGCAATCTAATTACGTCGAATGTGTAATTAGGGAAATAGAGTATTTGAGATCCCGTATTTTATTCCATTTCGCCTTCTTCCTCTCCAGTAGTCTTGTAGCAAAGTTATTCCTATTGTGTTGGTTGTTTGTGAAGCGGCGTGGTGGAATGAGTTTTTAGATCCATGACTACCCAAGCGTGCAACACTGCAGTAAATTAGAAAGCCAAAGCTGCATGAGGAATGAGGAAAAAATTCATTAAAAGTCAGCAGCAGTGCAGTGGCGTGATTTGTGGTCATTTATTATCCAAACTTATTATTTATTTATTCCCTTTCATTTTGTGTAACACTTTATTTTCTCCTCCTTTCTTCTTCGTTTTTCTGCTCCTGACGATATTGCCTGGCAATTTTAATCTGGATAAACAAATGTGTTGTCGTTGTACTAAGAACCAAAAATACTTAGTGGCCAACTTTCTCCAGCAGCAGGGAAGAGGAAGGGAAAGGAGGTTGTTTGTTTGGTTGGTTGGTGGCCACGCAAAAAAATTCGTAGATTTATGAGACAGGCATACGTTAAGACAAGTGACACATGAACAATGTGAGAAAGTCGATTCTAAGAACAAGTTGATTTTTAATCAACTACGACTTGACTTGAGTACGTACCTAAAGGTAATGTGTGCGTGGTGAAAGTACAGGCTGAACTGCCCACTTGTTTATTTATAGAGGATCTGATACTCAAACGCACATTTGTTTGGCTCCCAAAGTGTAATTGAAGCGTATGAAATGGAGAGGACGATGGGAGAAAGTGAGATAAGAGAAAGTGGTGGTGACAAATCATGCAAGCGTTTGCAAATGGTAGTGTCGGCCGGTCGGTCATTTGCATGGAATAAAATTAGACTAAGTCCAGAGAAACAGTCAAGTCAAGAGTGTTTGTGTGGGTACAAACAGTTTTCCTATGGGAAAGCTGGGTCCTCCCACAATTATTCATTACGCTACTACGTGTAATTTCCAGCCTTAGTCGTGTGTGCCTAAGTAAAAGTTGAATGTTTTAAGCGTGGTCCATGGGGCAACCTGCCTCGTTGCCATTGTTACTGAGTTTCCGACTTGGGCTTTGGTGTGAAGGCGGATATCTTTCATCATAATTTTTCTGCGTTATGATTATTCCAGCTCGTGCTTGATTTTTTTCAACTTCGCTTCACTTAGGTATGTGGGGCTAGCAAGCTAGCCAGCAGCAGCAGCAGCTAGAGCAGCAATCGGTCTTCTCATTTCCAGAGATCTCATGCACAGATTACAGACATACATACAAGTCGCCTAATGGACATGGCTCTTTATCTTTACTCTCTTCCGGGAAAGTTGGTTGGTGGAGCCTTGTTAACTCCAGGGAGAAAGAAAGAATGACCCACTTTGCTGTTTCTACAAAAGTTCTTTACACCATTATTAGCCTTAGAACAGTGCTTCGTTCTTCATTGTAATCTTCATTCTTTAAGTTACTATGATTACTGCCATTCCTGCCCATACACAAATATATAAAAAAGTCCAAAATTGAAAATTATTGATGCAGGGAAATGCGGGATTTGTCAAATCATTAGAATTGGAATTGGACTGACTTATTTTGTAATTTGACTGCAATAAATTGAACAGGTGTACATCCCACCCTTACACGATGATTGTGTCTGCATGAAGTGAAGTGAGCATGTAATTAGATGTTTCTTTTAAATAATTGGGGGGTCCGTGAATTTCTTCCTGCAGCTATTTTGTTGAGGCTACTGTGCTACGTTTAGTTTACCCACCCATACGTCGATTCTGACTCTATGTGAGTCCACATATAAACGCTTGCCCTTAATAACTTTAGCTTCTAAGTGACGGATGCACAAATTCATTTGTGTGGTATAAACCTACTGGTCACATATTTGTAGAATAATTGTCCAAAATTATGGGATGAATGATAAAAGGAAGAAGCATTTATTTGCATGTCCAATTCAATTACTAAAATGTTGTCTTTGATTTTATACCTTTTCATTTTTCTACTGCTGAACTGAACAAGGAAAAAATGTGAATGAATGCCAGATTTTGATTGAGGCAACCCAGTTGCCATGCCGGTGATAAAATTCAGGGAAGAAACAACAGCAGCAGCTTCGAATTTATGTAAATTGTTACAGAACAGACCTTTGCAGAACGATAACGATTATTAGGTCCAGTAGTAGCACCTTATATTCCCAGGCACCCTTACACTTTTTCACCCCTCTCTCCCAAGGTAGTTATTTAGTTAAGGTGTGTGGTGTGAAACTAATAAAAGATGGATTCGATAAGATTAGAAGAGCTATTAACCAACCATCACACCAACCACACACAAACACACAATTTTATTTTTTCAAGGGAGTCAATCCAATTAGTGACACGAACGGGACGAACCAGCGAAGGGCTGTGGGATTTAGATTATTAGGAGAGGGTGGATTATTTTAAGAGAAACGCAAAGGACAAGCTAACTGGAAAAGGAAAGTTGATTTTTTTCCCTGGCAGAAACTGTCCTTCAAACTTTCCTTTAAAAAAAAGAAAAATATAAACCAATTCCTTCCCAAGAGAAGTTATTGAATGCGGACAGACAAGTTTGTTATGTTATGTTGTAAATAAAGGGCGCTCACTCAGATAACATAAAATAAAATAAAAAGAGAATAAAAGGAGGAAAATTTGGAGAAAGGAATTTCTCTTTTCTTCCTCAGCATTTCTTGCTTTCTTATTAGAAAGGAGGAGAGACGGGGTCCATCCCGATCATGATTCCGCTAAAAAGAGGAAGAGGCAAGCGGGTTGTTGTTGGAGAAAGAATACAAGGAAGGAGGGAGAGCATGTCTTTCATTTTATGTTATTACCGCAATTCTCCTCTCAAAGAAAAGAGAGAAAAGAGTTGCCGTGCGTCCTCTTCTCCTTGTCTTTGTCTACTTGAGTTTAGTTTAGCTCTGGATAATAATAAAAACAAAAAGGTCATCATTCAACCCTCATAATAATACCCACTTACTTAAACTTGCCAACGAGCACTTCATAACGTCATTATTTTATTACTTTGTCTCCCGTCTTTGTGTTCTTATAGTAACCCACTTTCATTGCCCCGTCGTCCTCATCATTGTCTCATGCATGTTATGTTATATAATCAAACCTTTACTCTTTTCATTTCATTCCATAAAAGATCTTTCTCTTTAAACTGCGTGTAGGCATGACATCATGTCAAAAGCAATAATAATGTTTATAAGACTATCTTCAGACGCGACGTCACACATCGTCTGGAGAAAAGAATGCTTATTCAGTCATAAACCGTAGCTTACCGGTTCTGATATACAGAGACAAAAAGTATCTAATCTTGCAGGTAGTAATAATTGCTGTTGCGTCGTCGGTTGTGCGTCAAAAGAAGAAAGGGTTTCTAAAACAAAAAACCTTCTCGGTTTAATCATAAGCAAATGTTGAAGAACTCGTTTGAGAGTTAAAGGAATTCCTTCATTTCATCATGAAATGAGAAGAGTGAGAGAGAAAGGAATGGGTTGAGAAATAAGAGAGAGGCAATTGTCATCAAAACATTGCGACATTGGACAAGTGCTGGCAACATAGCAGCAGGGGTCTTTTTATCGTGTTCCACCATCTATTTATCTGTGCCCATATGATACAATATCTCATCCCACACACACTCACGCAATGCACCACAAAGAGAAGGAGGAAGGAAGAGAAGGACAAAAAATACGGCCTAAAAAGTTTAAAGTCGGCCAATTCAAAGGAAATTTCGTCATGAAATGAAATGACAAGAGAGTCTGTCCATCTCATATCTCAGGGACATGACTGGATAAAAAGCACGGATGTATATGGAGCATAACATAACTATCACTGCATCTCTGCCATATACGTATGCAAAAGAATTGTTGTCATCGCGCAATATTTATCTCGACTCGTATATTCTCAAAAATTCGCAATTTTCTCCTCTCCTTTTTCCCTTTCATCCCATTCATTTTTGAAAAAGAACTCGAGTTTTTTTATTGCAATTTAAATTCCTTCCGTTCTCAAATGTGAAAAGTGGCAGAGCTCTTGCCATTTAATTTAATGAAATATGATGACAATGCTCATGGTAATTTTGTGCACTTGAATCGTCTGGAATTTCTAATTTTGTCTTTTCAGTAGAAGCTTTTTTATACAAATGTGAATCCTTCGTGCTTTGAAGTAGAATTGAATGGGCCATTTGAGTGAGCAAGTAATGTAAATTTAACTGGTTCGGAGATTAAATAAAAACCAAAAACCTTAATCAAATCAGAGACCAGATTAGATTATGAGAGGTAAACAGAAACGAAGAGCAGATTAATTAGAGACAAAAAGAGGATTGGAGGATGGATTAACAGTTATGATAATACGATTAAATAAATATTTGGTGGTCTAGCCTTCTTGGAGAAGGATTTTTAGGTGGAGTGGGTTTTTGTCGTTTGGTTTTGGTTGATCCAGATCAGAAGAGTCAGATTAGATTGATCGTTACATCCCATCTGTCTTCTTTTATTTTAATCTAGGATAATATCTTGTCTCATTTCATTGTTTTCGTCTTGTGTGATCTCATTACCACACAATTAGGACAAAAAGTCAACTGACACGTTCAGATTTTTCCTATTGTTGAATTCAATTGAACCTCCGTTTACCAGCACATTATTCCTTTTTCATCCAATGTGCGATTCATCATCAACTCCTTCTGAGTGATCAAATTGTCGAGTGTACCAAAATCCAAGTACTGATGGAAATCCAGGTGACAAGACTTCCCTGAAGCTGAAAAAATTCAATTTGGTGGACTGCATTCCATAAAATGCTGCACGACTGGTCGAAACTACGCTTTAAAAGTTATACCATTCTCACATCCATATACATGTGCAGTGCAGAAGTGTGGAACCGTGAAAACGTAAAATTCTGTGAGTCTCATGAATCTTGATGAGATAAAATTAAAACTTAACCTTCTGCAATGTAAAATATGTGACCACACAAACTTCAGTTGTAAACTGCCTTTCCTTTCTAAAAGTTGACGACGACGGTTTATACAAATGTACAAACGAAACAAACGAACCTCACCCCTTTGTGGCAGGCGTACCATGTATGTTTGAAACAAAAGTAGAGTCAGAAATCTCAAGTCTTAAGAAAGTGAGTATATAAACGTGTTTTTGTAAATCCCCTTTTCCAGAAGAGGTTCTTTTTTCCTCTCTTGCAAGAGAATCCAGTCAGTCGATGCGATGTTACACACTGCAAGTTGGTAACAACGACATGCACTTGTGTACTTGGATCAAGTTTTTTTTATCCAGAAGGAGGTTTTAGGGAAGAAAGAAAGTCATTCTAATTGTCTCATTACATGCACATCCGCTGTTATTTATGTCACACACCCATCCCTACCTCCAAGAGAAAAAAAAAGAAAAGACTGTGTGCACTGTGCACTTCTCTACAACGACACACAAGTCAAGCCAAAGGAAAAGTAGTTTTCCTCGTCCGTCTATCTATGGAAAGTGAATGGAGTCAAAGAGTTGAGAAGAGAACATTCATCCTGCGATCTGTCATGACGAGTTTCGAAGAAAAATACTTGACTATATCAGACCCAAAGTAGATATGAAGAAGAAATGGCCTTTTTACTAAGCATATATAAGAAAGCCAGTTGTCAATTTATTTTATGTACGCCTTTTATTTGGAGTCATCAGAATCATTGTTTGCAAATAGGGAGATAAACTATGATGACAGTGAATGGGGTCGTAACAAGTTTCATAATAAAACCAAGTTCACGCAAACAATTGAGTAAAAAATGTGAAAAAATGGAAAAAGGAAAGCAGCAAAAAAGGGGTTTTATTGCTCGCTCGGCTGTGTGAGGAAAGAAAGTGATGAAAAGTTGGGGAAAATGTCAAGAGAGAAAGTAAAAGCAGTAAAAAATGTTGGCTACCTGGTCTGTCGTTTTTACCTATTGTCAGTTGGGAGAGGAAAAAGGGGTCTTGGCTTCGTACTCATTCATATTTGTCAGATGGAGGAACGTTGGTTGGTTTTTGCTTTGGTATGGCAGAGGCCATAGAGAATAATTTAATGGTCTACACACTTGGTCATAGACGGTGCGGCATTGTGAATTGTGATTGTGCTCCCAATAATAAAAGTAGTCTGTGTGGGACATTTTAAATGGCTTAACGGGACATAAAGCTTAGCGCTACAGGGACCAGAGAGCTAAGTATCTACCTACTACGTATTCATTCAGGGAAGTACCCAATAGGGAACAAAACGACGACGATGTTTGTAAAAACTCACAACAATGACGTCCACAAAGGATTTTATTCCCTCTTTTCACTTTCCCTTTGTGTGTTGTGTCGTCCTTTTAACTCATACTCGTTTGTTGTAGGACTCAGCCGCCTCATCATTTCATTTATAAAAGTAGGTTGGCTGGTAATAAAAAGCCATCTTAGTTTTGCATACTTTCGTTATTTGCCATGTTATGAGTATGATTGCTTCTAACTTTCTCCAAGGGAATTTTCAATTGAGTCACGATAAAATTGAAAATTACTCTTTAACGTAAATCGTGTGAACTGAAAACGACCTTACCGGATCAAACACACACACATATACTCACGGGTGTCGGGGCATAAAAGGTATACAGGGAGGAGAAAGTAGGGAAAGAGGAAGATGGATGATGTATTTCTTGAGTCTTTATAGTGAAAGATAGATATTTCAATTCGCCTGCCAGAGTGAATGTGAATGACTGGAGGGCATTCTCTGTTCAGTTAAAATTTCCGTCTTGTTCTCAATTTAAAAGTTATATGCTTCCGTCTTTCCCACCACCGCCCTTTGCCTTATCCTTTGCACACTCACTCTTGCTTTCCTCACTTCATTGGTCTCGTCTTGACTTTCACTTCAAGTCACGTCACTTCACTTCATTGGAAAAGACTCTGTAATTTTGCCTGTCTCACATCACATCTCAAACTGCCTGAGTAATACTTGAGTAACTTGCCTTTGAGTCGTGTATGTGTGGAGGATGTTATGTGGACCCACGTAGAGTGAGTATATCTTGGAGTAAAAATGTCGATGAGATGAGAAAAGTGTTCTGTTCGACTGACTGACTGAATGGGAAAATGTGTCCAAGTTTGGACTGTTTCCTATTTTTCATCCCTCGCCTTTCTTCCCCCCTTACTACACACCAACACCACCATATTTACCACCATTCCATTACCACCTACGAACAATTCATTACTCCAGTTCAGGATCCGGAAGTCATTTTTCCCTGTCCATTCCCCCTACCAACGAAGCTATGCCAAGAGTTTAGCCACATCCACATGCACTGCGTCAAGGGAGTAGCGTGTAATAATAAAAATAACATGGCAAATTTAACTTTAACACACCCATCCCATCCCACACTTCCTTCTCAGAAATCAAAGAGTCGCTTGTCTTTTTGGCAAGGTCTTTTTTATCTTTCCCGTAATTTGTCATAAAATGCTCCATCACCTCTGTCTCCGGCTTCACACACAAAAACGATCTTCTTTCTCTCTCTCCGCCTTCCTAAAAGTGCAATTCGAATCTTCCCCCCACCACCCACCGTACGTGTTCTTCTGACGGTAATGATATATGAATGGATGCAAGAACAGAACAACATTAATTAATGACTCGTGAAAGGTTACAGAGTTGTTGCTCCAATCATGATGAAGCAATCAAACGTGTGCTAGACTTTTTCAACTGAGCAATGAAAAGATTCACTTTCATTCTGTGAAGATAATAGGAAAAAAGGAACAAGGGGAGGTCAGGCAATAAGTTTCAAAAGATGGCAAGTTAAAAGTCTGAAAAAGTCGCAAGCACAGTGAAAAGAAAAGAAATGGTGTAGAGAGAGAAAGTCAGACGGTGTAGAATTTAGGTGAAAAAAGTGTTAAACTGTGAAAGTGAAAGGGCAGTTATAACCATCATATTTCTCCAAGGATTTTCTTTAGAGAGAGGATCTCAAAAAACGTAAATTCTCATCTTAAACCCTTCTTCCCATTCATTCATGCAGGAGAGGCAGGAAAAGGCGACTCGGCATTTTTCCTTTTTCGCCTTTTTCCTTTCTCTCCTTGGCCAACTGTTGTAAGTTATTATTATATAAGCTCTCTTTTCACAAGTCTCCATTCATTCATTTCTCTTGAATCACGTCTTTTGGCTCGAGTTCTGAATGTTGGTCACATCATATCATAATCTCATTTCTCATGTTGATCCCATCTTGAATCCACTTTCACTAACTCCTTGTAAATTCTGCAACTCGTATATATCGCTGTATTTAACCCTTCCTCTCACCCTCACAGTGGGGGACATGGCATTTCACATAGGTATCTCATTTTTGAGCAAAAATAGAAAAAAAATCTAAAAATATAATGCGCATTTTTCTACAAAATTTATTTGGCGAGTTTGATGATTGCTATCCAAAGCAGGAAATGACAGTAGAGTGAGTGAAGAAATGGCTGACATTGAATGCCGGATGTCCATCATGTCATATCATATCATTCCCTTAAAACAATCTCTCCCCTCTACTACAATATCATCATCCCTTCTCGTACATCGCATCCATGTCCGGTCACTTTGCTTTCGCCCATTTTTACTTTTCCTGCATCATCTTTTCTCCCCTCTTCTTCTCTGCTGGGAAGAAGAGGTAATAATCGTCATGACTAGACGTAAGTGTGGTCATGGCGCATTTACTTACATAACGGACATTGTGTGCACAATTTCCAGAACTGTGTGTAGTACACACTTGTTTGTTCCCCGTTGCCCGGATGGGTGATTTTATTTTACTTCTGGGAAAGTAAAGTAACAGGAGAAAATAGAAATTTGAGCTCCTCGCATTTCCACTACATACATACCCATGACTTTCTCTCTCTGTTTTTCCCCTGTTGTCCATCGGTGGAATGGAAATATGGAGACCCATTAGTTTTATTGCTTTGGATGTGTTGGTCCAAAAATTTATTTCTAAAGGCTTTTACCAAGGAACCTAACAAGAGAATAATATGCTTTTAAATGCGAGTTGCCTTGACTTCAGTTCAGAGGAAAAGTCGTTTGTTTGTTGCAATGAAGAAAGTTTTGGGGGATAAAAAAATAAAAGCAGACGTAATTGAATCTCAATACTCAAAAGTAAGCATCACCTTCCATGTGAAAGTAGGACCGACAGAGGGATAATACATTTTAACAAGATAACAGCACCCTTAAATAGAAAATGAGAACAATGAAGGATGGAGACAGGGAAATTGCTGGAATTTCCAGGGAAGTAATAAATGTAGTGACTGAATAAACGTACTGAAGTATCCTCCTTTCCATCTTGTAATTAAGTACTCGTGCGAAAACACGAAGGTCCTACAGCGAATCTCCCAGTATTTATTCAGGGACCATGGCATTGGCATTTAAGCAAATAAGAGAGCAGGTACAGGGTTCTCTACAAAGTAGTCTGACGTAATTAAGCGTGAAATGAGAAAGCAGTAAAACAATTAAAAGGTTTCTGGAGAAAGGAAATGAGGCTGATGTTTAATTTCTAAATAGAAATAAATCAACTCGCAAATGAAGCAGTCAGCCAAAGAGTGAGTGGAGGAAAGAAAGCAGAAGTATCTAAGCAGTAAGAAGAAGAGAGATTGTGTTTTGCTGTATCATTGTCTGTTGTCTTGTAGAGAAAGAGACATGCATACACACGCACGTTGTTGGAAGAGCATGTTTATAAATGGGGACTGGGCTGTGTGGTAATGTGGTAATGGCTGTCACTTACCACTGGAGACAGAAACATAATCGTTTGCCAAAACAAATAAATTT